>BMAO01019089.1:0-19097 GCA_019973975.1 Trichonephila clavata | reverse complement strand
ATAAGGTGAAGTCATACAGACGTATAGCACCCGAATATCGTATACTTTTAATAATAATGGTAGTAAAACAACTGGCTTAATTTTTTTGTTAAGCTTGATAAAGATATGTTGTGTGTGTGTGTGATATTCCTCAAAGTAGGTTCTGAAATCTAATTCAAATCTTAACAAGATTTCACTAACAACATCCTTTCTGAGATAACTTTACTTTAAATCAGTGTTCTTAAACTTTCGATCGCCGTGGCCACTCTTTATGTATCAGAGTGACATCGTGGACCCCCAAGATTTTGAACATCTTCCCTCCCGACTTAATATTCTTGATCAAAATATATGCTCTAGTAGATTTTTTTCATTGGGGACATTTTAGTGATCTAGTCTAGTATGGCAATCTTTCAATTTTTTTCACGAATCCTCCAGAGTCTGTCCAGAGAGAAACTTAAAGTTAAATAAGATACTCCGTGACCCCAGGGTCCGCGGACCACAGTTTAGGAACCAATGCTTTAAATAGAAAGACTTAAGCCAGGGGTGGTCAACCTTTTTGGGAAGAGTGCCACTATCTGATAAAAAAAACTATGCATGTCACTTTGAACTTTTCTAACAAAGGTGGAAAAATATTACTTATTGGCCTATTACGGAATTTTTGCGAAAATAATACATATTTTAAGCAAGTCTAAGTAGTTTTATTGTTGAGATTTTTTTTCCAGTTTCAATCAGTTTGGTTAAGTATAAAATAAAAATTAACCAGAAAAATTTAATTCTAATTCTAAATAATTAATAAACATTTAAGTACTTTTGTAATGTGGTTATTTGAATTGCAGATTTTTTATGAGTTTTTACATGTCATGGGACTAATGCTTCACCATGACAAGCATCTTCCATTCAACTGGATTAACAGTTGAGTTTCTTAAATGAAAAAAAAAATTAAACTAAAAATTAACTTTATTCTAGCTATATGCGACAACTTTGGTTATTTTTTAATAAAAAAAAGAACTTACGTAGACTTCGTTTTCATTCAGAAGAGATTGATGTGGCTATAAATGCGTTTTTTCATGAATTCTAAAAATGAATGTGTGTGGTTTGAGGCATTTAATCTGTGGAAAATTCCTCAACAAAAGTGCATTGAGGCTGGAAACATTATTTTGAACACTCTTAAATTTTGTAGGTATACTTTAAAAACCTTAGCGTATCTCAAAAATTTCAGAATGACCTCGTATTCGTTGAAAAAAATCACAAAATATTAGAAGTTCAGAGCACCGCTCACTCATTGTTATGTAGGTCTGGTTCGTGTCTGACTGAAGTTTCCCGACTGCACTCATGTAGTGCCAGTGGTTATATCTAGTGTCTCTCGGGAACACAAAGATCTTCCCCAACTGAGTCAAGTTTACCAGTCATATCTTGAGTTGTTTTGATCTTTCTGGGTATGTGGGGAATCCGTACGGATCCCCTTGTTGTGCTTAACTTTTTAAGAGACAATGGTCTTATGAATCTTGCCTGAATTCGTCCTTCTCTGGTGAATTAGCAGCAACAATAAGCGTTTTGTGGTTTCTAAAAAAGTCACGTTATGAGTTTACAGTTTATTTCATGCCTATATTCCCTCGAATTTATTCAGTACGCGCAGAAGAATTTTGCAACTTTTCCTTTTATATTTTCTATAGATTTGTTCAATAGTTATTTTTTATACAAATGTCAGACAATTTGGCTACTAGTCATTATAGTCTTGATCTAGCTTCCACTACTTATGAGCAATATAGTTAGTTGTGACGGGGCTATTCGCGAGATATTCTCACTAATCCTCTTGGGAATGCTTTGGGGCATTTATACTAATTCACAGCCTTTCAAGAAAAACACGAGATAGATATTTTAATTAGTTCGACTATATAAAGTCTATATATAGGTTTTGTAGATGTAAAGAGAGAAAGCGCCGTGAAGCTATCAAGTAAGTGTGAACACTGGAGTATTTACTTCACAAATTTAGCGCGCGTATAGAAGGTAATTTCTGAGAGAATTATTAGATTGAAGATTTCAGATAGTAGAATCAGAATCGGGCCAGAGGTTCATTAGTGTTTGTTCTCCTTATCCATTTCTGGTAGTCGGGTTTACTTAGATTGAATATTAGGATTAATCGACGCTTTAGATATCACTCTAGGTTTCTTTTATAATTAAACTTGTGATTGTTTAGTGTTTGTTCAGAGCTTGAATAAATCGAATTGTTATTATGGAGTTTGTTGGTGATGCTTCGTTTCCCCCCACACTAGAGACGCGCTGGACAGAGGGAGAGGGTCCCAGCTAGGACCCCTCCCTTACAGAGTTAAGACAAAAATGCTGCGCATTCGTCAATATGGTCCTTAGCCATAAACTCTTCAGAGTCACAAAGATTACATGCCGAAGTGTCTTTAGTCGAATGTTAAAAAGATGGACATTCAACAATCATGCCCAATGAAAAGACGAAATAACGCCAAGGCTACAGACGAGGAAAATCTGAAATGACTGGCTTTGAAACAGTAAGACACTTCCAGACCTTTCCGTTAGCTACATTTGATAGGTAGGAGACAAACCTTCTCTTAAATTCTAATTTAATTAGGAGTTTTGCAGAATTAAAAGTCATATGGTTGCAAGTGGTTTTTAGAATAGTTGTTCTCTTCTTTGCCAGAGGAAATCGGTCTTCATTTCCCACAATGCCACAATAATCAGGAATTCACTGAGAACAATTGAGTTCGCCAGAGTGTTGAAAAAATCATTCTACATTTATAAATTCGTTCGGAAGTGCAAACCTTATTGTTGGAGATAGCCTGCAAAGCGGCTTTGCTATCAGACAAAATAACAGCTCGAGGAAAATAACTCTTCCAAGCGCTTAATTGATTCAAAGTAATAAACATAGCATCAACTTGTGACGGCTCTATCCACTATTTTCCACTAACAGTCCTCTTGTGGAATTCTTGGTCATTCAAAGTTATTTTATTAGAAAGCTTCCTCCGAGAAGAGAACGTGAACATGCAAATGACTACTATATAATGTTAAGGTTTCAGGTTAGAGAGATATATATAAAGGATAGACTGTTAGCGGAGCAATGATTAATCAAATTGAATGTGAAGCGTGGATATTTAGAGATAGATAATTGTATTATTTAAAGTGACGATCTGTCACTTAAGATTGAATTTAGATTACATAGCGAAGAAGTTAGAGCTATTGAATTAAGTAAGTGTACTAAGTATTTAAAGTCTCTATTCTGCGCGTACCTCGTCAATTGTCCTCATATTTATTAATTAGGTGCATCTCATAGCTTTGGTTGATCAAAAGATCCATTGGTGTAAAAATAGATCCAGAGGTTATGGGGGTATCTTCTCTCAACAGTTTCATAAGCAATGGCTCTGATCTGGGCAGTGGACACCTCACTCTTGTCAATTTTCTCGTCAAGTTCGAGATATAACTGAAGTCACCGTATTCAAGAGGATTCATGAATGTACTAACTAGCAAAGGACCAATTTTTCTTACGAGAGAATTTTGAAATGAAACTCAAAAACCGAAGATCAAGATTTAATGTTCTTGAATAATATAACGATCTATAAAAGAACTTCATGAAAAACAAATTGTTCAGAAGCAAAAATGAACTGTGGCATAACATGCGACAAAGGTGTATGCAATGGTAATCCTCCACAGTCGAAGGAAAATAATTTTTAAAAAAATCTAGAACTCGGTTCTTGATTGTGTAATTAAATATTTGCTCATAAGATCCACTAATTGATATTTCCCCTTTCTTTTATTTAAAAAAGGACCCAAATGCTCATTCCGTGAACCGTATAAATCGAATCGATATATTTCTGGATGGAACCATTTAAAAATAAGAAATTAAAAGATGACTCTTTTGAGTGCTATTTTTTAAAAAATCGGCTAATTACTTTTCATGCTTGATATAAAGTCAGTAAGATTAAAAAATCAGCATTTTCTAGATGGTGTAAGAACCATATTCCTAAGAGGTTTTGTTTGAGGGAAGGTCACAAAGTATGCCAAAAATCTCCAGCAAATTTGAAAAAAAAAAAATGTTTTTAATCTGCACACCATTATTGTCCATTGTTTCCTCTTAGCGTATAATTCCGAATATAATCTGATATGTATATAAGCGGATAGTCCATTTTTATTAACACCCTTTTATAAGCTTCACTTGCATGTAATGGAATCTTTGA
The DNA here is from genome assembly GCA_019973975.1 of Trichonephila clavata. Taxonomy (NCBI): domain Eukaryota; kingdom Metazoa; phylum Arthropoda; class Arachnida; order Araneae; family Nephilidae; genus Trichonephila; species Trichonephila clavata. The sequence continues at coordinate 14,919 of BMAO01019089.1, read as the reverse complement.
ACTCAATTTTTATCCACTTTAAAAGGTCAGATTTATTCGAAATTTTACTCACGTGTCCAGGACCATTGACAATATTTAATAATGTTTTTCCATTGTCTTGATCAGGATCATCACGATTAATGATTTCGCATTTTCAAATCCTATCCCGCATCTGGCGACGAAAAGATAAAGTTACAACTTTGTTCGATTAACTATAAAAGGGTGTTTTTTTAGTTTTATTAAAACTCTGTTTTATTTCTTCAAAAATTTACTAAAAATTCGAAACTCGTATATAAACCGAGTAAAAAAGAATTGTGTGCGTGCTTGTGACCACACGATAGAAGTGAAAACTTTTGATTTTATTCTAGGCAAGAGTATCCAATTGTTCGGATGTACTACGCTTTCTTGTATATTTTCGCATGCGGGTGTAAAGTAGTTCTCTTTTTTTGTGCCCATTCATCGGTGGGTTTGTTTATTTCATACATTTGTTGTAAAGGGCAATGTTTAAATAATTATGCATTCTTATATACTAAAAATGAGTAAATGCGGTTTAAAGTTAATTTGTCCAATCATTTCAATTATTTAAATATAAATACTTATTTAAATTATACTTATAAGATATATATATATATGTTTATATGGCACTTACGTACTATCGCAACAATGTCAACGTTCAAGATAACTCGTCATGTTGGCAACTCTGATTTCCTATGTGTCGTACGCACTGAATTGACAACCATGTGTTACTGTTGCGATGAAACGTAATTACCGTTTAAATAATTTATATAACGCTCTATACTACGTAAGACTAGGAAAACTTATGCCCTGAGAGCAGTTCACTTTTCTAAAAATTTTGTAAGCAAACAAAAGGAGAGGGTTCGTACTTTTTTACAATTAGTGCATTTATTTTCTAGTAATCTCTTTATTGTCATCACTAATATAAACCAAAATATTGGCAATTTTTTTGCCAGTTAAATTAATAAAATTTTGGATTTTAATTCTTTTGGTACATTTGTGCTTAAATGCTCTTTCTACTCAATTAAAGAATATATCCTCTGTTTTGTTTCTTCTTATCTTCAATCGTTTCTTCTTATCTACGCAAGAATAATATTTTCACCAATTATTTTTGCTTGCTGTTCTCTTGTTTACTCTCCAGAGTTGAGTGGAAGAGGGCTGTATGACAGTAATATTTAAATTAAGAAAATAAAATTTCACGTGAAAAAGTGTGCATGAAATTTTCACTAAAAAAAACACGCGCTAAAAAAGTTTTTAATTCAAAACTAAGCTCGCTTCGCTGACCCGAGCATGATTGCCGATTGGAGCCGAGAAAAGCCGAATGAGCGTAACGCACCCAAACCTGACGTTTAATTTAAATTCACTCTTCAAAGTAACGCGCCTAAAATCTTGTAATTTCCTAACTTGTCACCGTGAGGGTGTGTTTCCAAGTGGGTAAAATGGGTAGAGTATTTCTCATATAAATAGTTGTTGTTGTTGCTTATGCCACCTGACTGATGTAATAGTCATATCGAGGTCCACGAAATTCATCATGGCAACGAGCTAGAGATACGCCTGTCGTTAGTCTAAGCTTTTCAGCCCCATGAAGGTGACATCACGATTTTGCTCACGATAGATGGTGACACCATTCGCGCCCACTGATTTATTAAGCACGTACTCCGTGTGTACTCGGAGGGAATTTGGTGGCATCGGGCATAGAACCCAGGCTTTCCGGTCTGGAGTCCGATGCTCTAACCATTAGGCTACCCTCGGCCCCATATAAATAGATGCAAAGTAAAATGCCAGACGCCAACGAAGACAGCGTTATTTCTAGTAATTTTTGGGGAACACATTTTTCCTATACATTACTTATCTTATACACTATATGTGTGGTAGCCTTATTTTCTGTGCGCCCTTTTTTCTTAGAAAATACGCCTGCGATATGTTTAAGAGATCCTCTCTAAACGAAGTCGAATTATCAAGAGACATTTGAAGTTAATATTTTAAATTCATTTGATATTTTCGGAAACATCCTTAACAATTGTTCTTCCTTATGTTATTTTGATCACCGGGACTCATTTGAGGGAATCGATACTTATTTGACGAAATATACGAGCACTAAGTGAAAATCATTTAGAGTGACGTCATAGGATATATATCTTTAATGTCTGGCAAACTAACCAACACGATTTCTGAAAGGGGAAGAGTGAAGGGTTCTGGAGCTGAAAGAGGAACTGTAATTCCCTTCGTAGTGGGCGTTTTTCGGATGTCAGTTCTGTCTGTCTGTAGGACGGGTGCCCTGTCAACAGATAACAAGAACTCCGAGGGAATGAGGCGGGAAAGAGGGCGATCAAACAACTGCGCCCCATTGTTTGCCCTTCGCATTTCGGCACGCCCTCTCATGCTCAGGACAGGAAGATTCACGGTTTTTTGAATCGACGAATCACGCAAAAAATGGAACATTTCCGACATATTTTGTAGAATGCATTGGAAAAATTCCAAGGAGTAGCGGAAAAATTATTTTGACAGCACTTAAGAGATAAGTTTTTTTTTTAAATGAATCATAGCTATGCGATACACTTTGGATGGATTATTGTACAAGTTATTGAGGGTTATGACTCGGGACAATATTTTGATAGTGTAATGTAGCCTTAGAGTCCAAAGATTATGTTAGTTACACGAAAAACGGAGAATAATAACTAACACAGGAGTAAGCGAGCATTCGATAATAACGTTGATGGTCGCGAAAGGTGACTGAGTCACCCCAATCTTTTTTTTTACAATTATTTTTATTGTACCTGATAAAAATCATAATTTAAGTGAATAATTTAACAAAGAGAAAGTATACTTAACTACTTTAAAGGACTTTTCAGTTTTTCTTTGATAATTTGAGAAAAAATTTCAACCAAAAAGTTTCAAATGTGCGTGACTTTAATAAAGGGCACAAATCACAGTCACTTTTTCGCTAACATTACAGGAATGTTATTTGCAGGCAAAACTGTCATATTTTATTCAAATTATTGTAGTTTTATTGTCCTTTGAGGATCGACAAATAACACGTTGAACTTTTTCTAGCTTGTGTCTTTTTGACAGGGCGAAGTGTTTCTTGTTCTACACTTATGGCTTAATATTTTTCTTGATGGAGTTTTTTTAGGTAGCATTTGAAAATTTTCAATTCAACTCAAACGTTTTATGTTCATTGCTTTTCTGAAATTTACTTTCGCTATCATGACTAATATCCATTATTTCATCAAATTCTTTCCTTGCTAAATCAGTTTCAACTTCCTTCAATAGAGATCAGACACCCATTTCTTTTTTTTAATATTCTGCTCATTTACATTTTTATAAACCATAATAAGTCATACATGCAGCACAGCAATCAAAACCACTAAGTTGCTCACAGGGGGAAATGTAGCAGGTTCATACAAAAAAATTTTGGAACAAAAGCGGTCGCGAGGGGATAGTCACCCCAAATACCTTAAGATTATGAAGAAAAAAAAAGAGTTTGTTCTCCCAAAAAAGAGGGAGATTTGTGACAAATACATTCTAGTTCCCAAAAAGACTTTCATATAGGAGGATACTGTCAAGTTCATTAATAACAAATAAACAGTTATCCCAGAATTAACGATTTCGTGTGCCTTGGGTGACTCTGTGTCCCACGCGGCTATTTTCGAGATAAAAAATACTGAAATATTGGTAACTTCATTTAGATAATTTGATTGATTGTTCGATAGTTTAGCGTCGTCGTAGCTGATTGTTTGTTAACTCTGAAGCAACACTAAGGCTATTGACCATTGCATCGTTAATTTTCTTATCCTGAGTTGTTTGCTATCTGCATACAACTCAGTTCCTGTTTATTACCCTGAGTTGTATGCTATCTGCCATTAAATATTGTACTTTCAGTAATGTATTCGGTCGGATTCAGTTATAACTGAATATTGTGCAGTGACTTCTCACCCATGTTTTAAGGCTGTGGTAGCTAGCCTATTGGTCGTGGCCCCGGACTTGTGACTTGCTTGACAAGAGTTCGAGGCCACTACAATACAATATGTTTATTACATTTTCCACATGTAAATTTAGTCTTTCTGTTCTTTTCTTAGAAGGGCATTTATTAAGTACATAGTTTATACACTTCTTTAATCTTGTAGAGTATGAATGCAATGTTTTCACTGGATCTTAATTTTTTTAAATCTGTTTCTTTTTAAAACTAAACATATAAAAGTAAACTTCTCTTTTTCTTAAATTAAAAAATTTTGGAATTTCTTTTTTATTTTCTCTTGTTGTTCAAGCAATAGTTTTTTTTCTAAGTTCCTCTGAAAGGGGATAAGATGTGAACCAGTTGGCTCTTTTAAAATTACGTTCTTTCTAAACGTGTTTGTGTCTCTGCATATAAAATATTTATTTTCAACAGTGTCTCCATCTTCTAAATCTGGATCGATTTCAATGGAGGAATCATACTTGCTGTTATACTCTTTATCATTTGATTCTTCCTCATCATAAAAGCGAAGAGAATTACTTTATTTGAAAATACTGTTGCACTATATTTATAAAATACTGTATCAATTAAATTACTTAAATTTCGCATTTCTTCATCATAACTACAATAATACGCTCTAGCAAAGGGAAGATTTAAAACGTGCTCATGCATTCAGAACTGTAACGGTGATTCACGCGCAGGGTATGACATACCCGAAGAGGTGTATCCAAAAATATATATTTAGAATTCGCCGACAAGTTAAGGTCCCTCAAAGGATAGAACCTTAAATTCAGCTACACGAGAAACTATCAATTTTAAAAAAAAAAGGTTTAGAAAGAGAGTTGAAAAAAGCTACACGGTGGGTATGACACACCCTGCACGGGAAATTCCGGGTTAAATATGCAGAGGATCAAACGCCCTCCTATTGGTGAGGCGGGGAAGTTAGGAGAGGGGGTATCGTCCTCGTCAATTGAACATGGTTCAAGATTATGAAGTCCGTCGCCAATATTCTTCGTGTTACTGTCTATTGCTTTTGCGACGTTAGCTCACTCTTTATCAGTTATATAAAAAGGAGGAATAATAATTTTTAAAGAATGCTGATATGTATTAATTACTTCATACAGATGATAGTAAATGTTGCCATTGATAGTTTAGTAAATGTTACCATTGATAGTTCAGTAAATGTTGCCATTGATAGTTCAGTAAATGTTGCCATTGATAGTTCAGTAAATGTTGTCATTGATAGTTTGGTAAACGTTGTCATTGATAGTTTGGTAAACGTTGTCTATTGATAGTTTAGTAAACGTTGTCTATTGATAGTTTGTAAACGTTACCATTAATTGCTCTCGCAAGTAACACGAAAACTGATGAGGAAGGACATCGTAATTTTTCTTTTCGAGAATTTCTCAGAGTTGTATGATAAGTGATATTTTTGATCAGATTCATTTGAAATTGAATGCTGTGTAACGGATTCTCACCACATATTTTCTGTTCTTCATTTCGCAAGAAAATTTGGCAACTAGCAAGTTTGTAATGGTTAACACATTGCAGTCCTTAGTCTGAGAAATTGTCGCGAAATCTCTCGTGTGTTTTTCTTTAACTAACCTCTGGGTCTTCTTTATAAAATTGTTTAATATATATGTTACCGTTAAAATGTATAAATAAGTTATTTCATAGAATAACAAAGTATTTCATGAAATAACTAGACAAATCAGTTAAATATATAGTAGATGAAACATTTCGTACTTTACCTAGTTATTCTATGAAAAACTAGGTTTTTTATTCTATGAAATAACTAAGTATAGACCGTTAAAGTGAAAAATAAACATTTTCAAAGGTACTTTATGAATCAATTGATCTTAACTAAAATCTCTCGAAAAATATATTTTATTCCTTTTGCGGATGAATAATTGATAAATAATAAGGGAAAGCAGATGATATAATTTATTATAGCTTATATTGCTAACATTAGTTAAACAGAAAGAAGAAAATAGAATATGTTGCAAAAATGATTATATTCAAATATTATCAACAAAAATACATACTGGGAAAAAAAAACTGTTGCTTCATAAGAATATCGTGTAAACTTAAAAAAAAATGTAAGAGAATATTAATTTATATTTTGTGAGATACCTTTATTTTACTTTTCATTATTTATTAGAGCAAGGATTGCTGTGATGACGCTTTGGATTGGACTGTTTATTATTTTTGAAACAAGCGCACATTTTATTATTACATATTTAACACGAGTGTTTTTTAAATCCTTGTCCAGTACCACAACTTTAAGCTGTTGCAACAGATCGGAGCATTGTGCCAATATTTGGGATTTATTCAATGGAAATTAATTCTCGCTGACATATACTCAACCGATATCTAGAGAACAATTGTTTTATTCGGCCATCTCTATTTCCTAATAGGAAAAATCCTTCCTAAAGCAGCTAGAACCGGTTCAAAGAACTTTCGAGTGCCGTATTTCATACTTTAACGATCAGAATTGTAAATTGTGTGTGTGTGTAGAATTCAATAATTTTATATACTTTAACTGACATGTCTAGTTATTTCATGAAATACCTTCCTATTCTATAACATAACGTATTTCACACTTTAACTGTAACATATATAAGAACCTTGCTCTGTGAAGGAACCGCAATGCATGTAAACATGCATTACTATTTATATAAAGCTGCAGTTAATAAATATGACAGGACTGGAGGGGATTTCCTGAGAATGTAAGGAAGTGTTCAAACTGCGAAACGAGAAGTGAAGGTTATGAAAATATTAATAATTTAACAGAACAAGATTGATTTAGCAAAAGGACCTGAGTAAGGCTTAGCCACATTGAGGCTTCATTTGAAATTAATTTAATATACAGGGTGTCCAGCGAAATTCAGTGTAAAACAAAGACATGGAGTGAAGAGACTTAATGTATCCGGCTAACCTAAAGTTGTGAATTTTGCCGAAAATTGACAATTTTTATTTTATAGATCATCTTATTAGCTTAATGAAAATACCAAGTTTATTATTTTCCGTTCACTAGGACCAAAACTACAAGTGTTTTAATAAAAGCAGATGCCATTACTTTAAGCAAGATGTCATACTTTAAAACGCTTTTTACTCGAAATGTGTTTTTTTTTTAAATGCTCAAACGGGGTCAGCGATTGCTAAAAAGGTTTTGAAAAGAGTTAACTGACATTTATAGTATACGTTCTGTGTAATAATATAAGTGTTTTAACCTTCATTTTTATCAATCATTGTTTTATTACAAAATTTACAGTCCCTTATGTGAATATAATCACTGTTTTCTTAAAACAATTTCATACAATAACTAAGATAAAATGCTCTAGTTTGTGTAAAAATTAAAATATCTTTATCCTGAAGGTCATTTCAAAAATGAATAACATAGCAACACATCAGAATTGAAAAATTGAAAATCTGTCCATAAACTTTTGGTACAGAATTAGCCGCGTTTATGTTATTTTTGTAAATAACATAAACATTTTAGGAAGAAAATTTCTTTTTCTCTTATTTTTAGCATATTTTCTTAAAATGTACTTAAAAAAATCTAAAAGAAAAAGGAAAAAGAATCATATATATTTTTTTAAAGTTGTCGCAAGCAGTCAAATACCTAAAGTGATGATAGACATATTTTTTAAAAACGTGGTAAATTTACATCCTCCATCTCATTATTAGTTAATGTGGTGGCCGCGGTAGCCTAGTGGTCAAGGTATAGGATAATGGCTGGAATGTCATGAGTTCGAGCCCAGTACCACTAAAGACTCACCTTGTAGGGGAGGGATGCACGTAAAATCTGTCGAGAGCTCAAACGTCCTCCCGTTGGTTTTGTGCGGTAATTAGGAGAGGAGGAGTGACAGCTCAGGTTTCGTCGTTGTCACTTGACCATGATTTTAAATTACGAAGTCCGTCACCAAAAGCCCTCGCGTACCATAACAGTGCGACGTTAATGTTCAATTCCATACTATTAGGTACCGTGACTAAACATTTCACAATTTTACAATGATTTTTTTTACTAACCAGATTTTACATATTATTAATTGCTTTATTTGTAACTGTGATTAATAACATGGTTTTATCAAATCACATTAGTAAAAAAATTACTGTAAAATTGTGGAATTTGTGGTCATAGTGACTAATGATTTGATGGATTGTGTCACCTTTCCACATTTAAAAATAACTGTTAGACGTCATTTAACCAAGTGGTATGGATAATTTTTTATTTTCCCCAGAATTGATATCACCTCTCCCCCCTTGTTTACCCCGTGTTCGCTTGATGTTGAATTTGATTTCGTTAGGATAAATAACTTGTATATTACTTCTTTCATGTATGAGCTTAATTTTGATCTCTTTTATCATCCAAGTATCTTATTAAATCTAAACTGTAAATTACTTCAAGTAGGTTTAGAGCCAAACCCCCTCATATTGCATAATTATTATTTTAAATCTCCTGTAGAATCCTTTTGACATCTTAAGACAAATACCTCTATTTTAAATTTATTAAGATAATCAGAAAGAAATTTCTACAAAAAAAAGTGTACATTAGACGATTTATTCTGAAAATCAGGATGATTTATTGTTACTGCCCCTTGGCCAAAAGAAAAAGTAATAAAAATTAGATCATGCTTTTATGCAAGTATTATGGGATCCATTCGAAATCATAAATTTTATACGAAGGATTTATTGATTGGTATGTCATAATTTCTTGTCGTAAATTCTACGTGAAATATGAATTTAATTACAGTTCTTTTTTCAGTTCGTTGAAGCAAAATATCCATAGTTAAAATAAAAGTTACTATTCAACTAAAATTGGTTTATATATTTTTTTATGAATCTTTTTTTAAAAGTTTAATAATAGTTAATCGAATGTGGAAAAGATATCACTTTTATTAGGTAATATGAATTTTCAAGTATCTTCAAGAAATAAACACGCATCTTTTTTTATAAATAAGATCAAAATAAATGGGCTGGTTTGTGGCTGGCCTTCTGCACCTAAGGTTGCGGGTTCGACCCTGGCCCAAGTCGGTAGATTTTCAAGAAGCAGAAAATCGACAGTAGCCATATCGTACGATTATACGGCATGTTAAAGATTCCTAGAGTGTCTGTTTGGTTTGGGTGATCTCAGCAAAATTAGAAGCCTAGTACAGGTTCAGATCGTCAAGAGTTCAGGTGCCTTCCCTCTGGAGAAGAAACTGCGTGTCAAAATTACTTGCGGTAATAGGTATCTCCTGAATGGTGCCACGGTAAAAGTGATACCATCTCCTGGGGAATGTAATAGGTTTGCAAAGGTTAAAAGGCCTATGCACAGCCCATTAGAAAAAAATAAACAAATATAAATGAAACAAGTATTAATTTTATTTTGTGTCTATTGATAATCTGGGATAGTAATTAAAGAAATATTAAAGCTTTAAGAATCTATTTAAATTTCGATATACAGGGTGATTATAATTAAAGTTCCACTTTCAAAATGCTGTACAAAAAGAATTTCTGCTCAAAAGGATTTCAAAATTGAACTGAATATACTTGAAAAGAAGATGAAACGGCATGACATAAAAAATATTGACGTTTTCATCGTTTTTTATGCGGTTTTAACAGAAAAACAATTAAAAAATGATTTCCCCCATTCAATGTGCTACGTCTTCGCCGTGGTGTGGATGGGCTTTACATTAACAATGGAACAATTGTTGAATGACTTGAAAGTCATTTTTCCGTCAAAAAAATCGAAACAATCATGTTCATTGAACAATACAATTGGTTTAATATGCAACGCATGCCAAAAGCCTTCGTAATTCGATTAAAAATGCCATTGGTAGCCGAATCCACATTCCTCATGCCGCTTACAGAGCCATCTATCGATTAGAATTTCATCTTCCATACTATATCCCCCTTTTCAAGCGCATATTGTGTTAAAACTAGAAGCGAATATTCATTTTAAAGCCGACTCTCGCTAATTCAAACCATTGATAATACGAATCTCTCGATAATTCGAAGTATATGCTCAGTCCCTAGAAAAACTCTTGATATTTCGAACTAAAACAATAAGTTTTTGTTAATATTTCGAAGTAAAATCTGTGGCTGGCCAGACTACAACACGCGATAATTTGAAGTTGTCTGATAAAACTTTCGACAGTTCAAACACTCACTATCCTGTACAGTCCTGTAGCAAACAGGTTGGAGCTTACTAGTTTTGCGTTGTATTGTATCTGCGTGTGTCCCCTGAAACGTAGCCTCTTTGATGACCATCTGTCTGTGTGTTTCCAAGCAAAAGAGATACTTTTATTGATTTCCTTCTTCAAGTGGACAATAGACCGACCGTAATTGTTGTTAGCTGTCCATATCTTTTGTTTAACACGTGGCCTTGCTACATATTTGTTCAGAAATGATGGTCCACTGTTGAGAAGATTTGATGCTGTTTTGTGTCGGATTTACATGGCGATTTATGGTTCATTAGTGTGACTTATAGCATGTGGCATCCAATAGGGCATGGACCGGATTGGACAATGCCTTGAAGAACCAATGGTGTTGGGGACAGTGTCCGAGGGAACCGGGTGCGAAGTGATTTTATTTCCTGTATTTTTTTAAAACAGACTTTTAAATTCTGTATAATATCTATACTGTATATAATATGCACTTTTTAAAAATACTTTTAAATAATTTCATAAATATGTGCAATTGTTGTTTTAGATCATAGTTTGAAATTTAAATGTATTAGCAAAAAATTTCTCTTCGTGCATTTTGAGTTTTTTTCTACCCCCTTGATAATTCGAAGTTTTTCATTGGTACCTCCAACTTCGAATTATCGAGAGCGGACGGTTTTCATTTCCATGCTAGCATTAAACTTAAAGCTTGTAATTTCTCAAAGAAAATTAGATTAAAATATCATAATATTCAACGGTTACTTAATAACCTTTTTGTAGTATAACTAACTAATCATTACGGCTAACTATTAACGTATGGATTTGCTATACATTGCTTGATCATGTATCTCGTATAGCTCATTACTGAAAATTAACGTGGTTTTCAATCGAATACTGTCTTACGCCGAGAACATAATTATTCATTATTTGAAGGTATGTATAAGTTTATTAAGCCTTTTAATATCTCTCTTGTACTAGTTCAAATTTCATTTTCCTACGAATATAGATAATTAGCTAACCGAGAAAGATTTAATTAGCTTTTAAATTTGATGCACTCAATCTTATCTTCACTGTCAATTGCTTTAAAACTCTTTTGAATTTAATACAACGTTTCTGAAATTGTGGAGCCCTCTACTCTAGTGGGGGGATGACTTCACGAGGGGGTGCAAACATATTGAAAAATAAAAAACAAAAGATTATTATAAAAAATTAATTGTTTACTGAAAGTAAATGAAGTATATTCTGACATAATAAGTAAAATACACATTTACACTGATATAATACACTTATAAATGTTTTAGTGATGCACAATTTTATAATTTAACAATACTAAGTTAAGAAAAAGCTTAATGATGGGAGTGTGAACCACATTTACCCTCTGGGTTTGTCAAATACAAAATTATAAACAAAAATAAATATTTATCTTGATAATTTGTATGGTTTACAATAAATCCCTTCACTGACAATTAAAAGTTACACGATTCACTCCACAATGCCAATGTTTTCCAAGCAGGCACGCGTATGTGATGTATTGAGGGGTTTAGGAAGAAATGGAATAAATAAGCAAATCCTTTGAAGTAAGTAAATCCTTCGCAAACGTTGTCAAGGTCCTTTTATTGCATTCCAAAGCCATCGGAATAATTTTATGGAAAGAAGTGCTCAAAAAAGATCGTATTTCGGAAAGACGTATACATACGTTTGGGGTAATTAATGCTATGAGGTTAAAGTTGAATTGTAGCTTTAACGTTAAAGTATAGTATTATTGAATTCAATTCGTTGTTTTTGCTTGGAGGGGAGGGGGCGATGGAAATTATGATTGAATATTGGGTTGCAAATATTGAAAGTTTTAGAAGCACTGATTTAATAGCATTAAAGTTTGTCAGAGTTGTGAAGGATATCTGAAGCTGTTTCAATACTGTTTTATGATATTCCTGTAATACAGTTGCATTTATCACTAGAACAACGATACTCAACCTGCGGCCCACTGGACCTTTCTGGGTGGCCCGTTGCATTAACAAGCTCAATTACTTAAGAACAATTCATTAAAAATTTAGTGAGAAATTCTATCAATCAGGCAATCACATATATAAATTTTGCTAAGAGGTAACTTTTCTATTTTGTTATTGTAACGGTTAGTGATAGCATATAACAGTAGAATAACGACCATTTTATGGGAGAATCTAATTTTTTATTAACCCTCATGTCTTCCAAGCGAAAAATATCTGTAGAATATAGGATCTGGACTATTTCGTTTAGAAAAACAAACATGGATGAACAACTTGTTCTATAATGATCTTACCTCCGCGCCTTAAGGTGTGCGGTAATTGGAAGGAAATCTAGCCATGATCAATAAAACTTTAATTTATTCACAATATTAACCGCAACTCAAATTCAAACGATCAAGGATAAGAGATGCGCCCAATTAATAAATATGAAGACAATTAACGAGGAACGTGAGATATGAGAAGACTTTGATGTTTAATACACTTACTTAATTCAATAGCTCTGACTTTTTCGATTCAATCTCCAGCGATAGATCGTCACCTTAAATAATTCAATTATCGGATATTAAATATCCGTGATTCAAATTAAATTTGATTGGTCGCTACTCCGCTAGCAATCTATCCCATCTCTCCCTCTAACCTAAAAGCCTTAACTCTATATAGTAGTCCTAATTTGCATGTTCACGTTTTCTTCTTCGAGGAGAAGTTTTATAATAGAATAATTTTTAAACTCCAGAAATTCCCCAAGACAACTGTTAGTTAAAGGAGCTCGGATATAGAACCGTCACATTTTGATTTCTCGGGAAAATATTATATTTAAAAAATATAATTTTGCTTGTCACTAGGCACGAATCTTTCTGATTGGTGAAGCTCTTTTTCTTGAGAATCTCTTTCAAGACGAGATAGTGGCCGCGGTAGCCAAGTGGTCAATGTATCGAATCATGGCTAGCGTGTCATGAGTTCGATCCCAGTACCACTGAACACCCGCCGTGTAGGGGAGCGATGCACGTTAAATCAGTCGAGAGCTCAAACGTCCTCCCGTTGGTGTAGTGTGGAAGTTAGCAGAGGGGGTGCCAACTCAGGTGTCATCCGCGTCACTTGACCATGGTTCAACATCAAGCGGTCCGTCGCCAAAAGCCCTCGTGTAGCAGAACAGTTCGACGTTAATATTCACTCACTCACTCAAGACGAGATAAGTTGGCTTTTTCTTAAAAATATATTTGCAACAGCATCAAAATATTGGAGACAGAGAGTGAGAGGGGGGGGGAGCTGGGATAGTCCATGAAAGGAAATAGAAATAACCCCATAACTGGGTAAAAATGCATAAAACCATTTTTTTTTCGAGAGTTGAATTCGATAGAGATTAATATAGTTTTAAAATAAAATCCAAAACTAAGTTTTAATATTTTGATTAGAATTTTTCCATATTTTAAATAACCTTAATATTATAGCGTCCCCTCCCCATTAATCCTCATGTTGCGGCCGTGTGAAATAGCTGTCATATGTAAGTGTTCCGGAAGTATAAAATGTTGAGTACCCCTGCACTAGAACGTCCGGGATTTCAATTACCCTTAAACGTCCACCGGTGTCGTTTCGATGCACCGCGGTATAATTTATATAAAATAATTGTAATAAAACTAAATAATTGCAGGACTATACTGTTTAGTAGGGTTTAGTTTTAAGACTTTTTAATGTTATTTTATGTAATTACTATGTATTATGACCCTTTACATCATAAAAATTTGACATTAATGTTATGTTTCGCGAAGCTTGTTGGACCATGTCTGCTTGTTGAAGCTATGTCGCATATCTGCCAGGAATATTACTATTACGTGGTATCCATTCTGTGCCATCCCTAGCGACAAAAATATCTCATGAATTACTGGAATATTTTCAGTTACATTTTCACTTTCTTCAGATTCTTCGCAGTCACACTTTCACTCAATCTTATGTTTTCGTCGGAATCTAAATTAGAGCAAGACAGCTAACCTCCTTCCAATTCATTCTCAGAAAGCTCTCGCAACAAATTAGGTTTTTCATCAGAGCCTAGACCTTTCCTACGAGTCATCGTTTCAGGGTGTCTACTCTGCACAAGGTTCGAAAATCGAATGAATTTTTTTTATGAGCAGATAAGCAAATGCTATGTAAGGAAACACTTAGACACAAAGATTTTATGCCATAATTCGGGCTGTACACATATTAACATCATTTACTGCCATTAATTATTCTGACGATACAGTAGGATAGCCCTATAATACAGAAACTTCCTCAAATATTTTTTTAAAGAGCTACTAGTGTTTTTCATATTTTGTTAATTCCCAGAAGTGCAAATCTTTTCGTGTTAAGACAAAAAATGTATGTAAATACGTAGAAGCTTGTCAGGACCATTGTATTACTTCGTGTTAACCAATATTTCGTCTTAAGAGTTTTCGCGTTTAATGCATTTCTCTGTATATTCAAATAAATTTGTTTTATATTCTGTTTTGTATCTAGTTACAACTTATATTTGTCCTTAAACCCACCAGTTAAATGTATAATACCTGACTTAAGGTATCCAACTACTTGTGATAATTTTTTAAAAAAATGGTGGTGTGGGGATTTTTTTTTTGGTTTTTAGATTTATTTAGTACATTTTAAGAAAAATATGCTAACATTCAAAAAAGGAAAAGAAATTATTATTAAAATGGAAAAAAATGGGTAAAAATGTACAAAAAATTGGATAGATGCGGCCCGTTTTGTACAAAGTTTCTGAACAAATTTTCAATTTTTCAATTTTGATGTGTTTCTTTTCTATTCATTTTTGAAATGACCTTCAGGT
>BMAO01019088.1:0-25461 GCA_019973975.1 Trichonephila clavata | reverse complement strand
TATATATATATATATATAGGCAGTATATATATTCGTGCAACTTCACGTAGTACCCAGCGAAGCAAGCGTGTAATGGCTAGTTAGATACAGGATGAGGCAAAAAAAATCCTCCCAAGTTTCAAAATGCAGTTACAAAACAAACAAAACAAGATACAGAAAAAAGTCTTTTATTTGTGCCACATGCAAATACGATGCCATTTTACATTAATTGGTTAACAAATTACGTCCAATAAAGGGCGTCTTCCAATGGTGACACATTGACGAAGTCTTTCCCGAAAGTTCTTCAGAACGTTCTCCCGGGCGCTGTTTTGGTTTCGTTTGATGAGGCCCACTTCCACTTGTCAGAAACTATGAATAAAAAAATTTTCTTGACTGGGCAACAGAAAACCCTCAAGTGTACAAACAACGTCCTTCAAATCTGCAAGCACTAAAGGAGGCAATCACCCAGACAGTGGCTGCCATTCCACCGGAAATTACTCCGTCAATGTGTCACCTTTGGAGTACGCCATTTAGCGAACATAATTTTTAAAACCAATTGATGTAAAATGACATCGTATTCGTTTTTCACAAATAAAATACTTTTTTCTCTATCTTGCTTTGTTTGTTTGTCTTGCCTTTTGAAACTGGGAAGGTTTTTTTTGCCCCACCTGTATAATGCAAACTATAAATTCAGTTAAATAAATATATTAAATAACTGCAACATAATAATCATTTAAAATTTTAGAAAGCATTTTTTATTTAACATAGCTTAGTTTCATTAAATATCACCGGAATAAATATGCAATTCATACTCGAAATATTATAGTTAATTTATTCTTAAGACTTCTTAATATAATTTGTTTGAGTATGATTGAAAAGTTATGGTTTAACTCACAAAGGTCTTTCTCATATCGTTTGGTAAATTTTAGATTGAACGATATACATTTTTTTGTCATATGCATCTATATACTTTTTAAAAACCAAAGTAATTTTCTGTCACTTAAATCCGAGCTGTTTTTATACAAATAATTTTATGGGAAGTGTTCTAACTGAAGATCAGTGAGAAAAGTATGTTTTGTATAAAAGTGGTATAAATATGCTTTTAATTGAATTATTATCATTGATTGAGTAAATACTACTTACTATCTTGGTAACTAAATTGTTATTTCTGGTCAGATAAAGATAAGCAATATGTAATTATATACTCAGGTTTAGCACTCTTGTTTTTATTTGGAGATTTTCTTATATACTTCTAAAACAAAAATTGATATTATTCCTATTAACTCTCACTCAAATTTAAATATTAGATGAAAATATGAAGAATTATTTCTTTGAATTATAAATGCTAACGTATTATTTTCATAAAAATAAAAAAATAAATAAATAAAATAACAAACTTCTTTTCATGAAAATTTTGTGTTACTACCTATACTTATATTCTTGATTTAGTTTAAATACGAACATATTTTCTAGAGGGACTAACCAATCAAAATTTTTCTACAATAAAATTTTGAGCACCATAAAACTCAAACATTTATCGCACTGTAAAATGAAATAGTACAAACTGAAATGGCCGGAATAATTATTTTGACTTTTTTTTAAATCCGCACCATTATTTTACAAGGATGCAATAAGAGGACAGAACTTCAGAAACGAAATACAGAATTCATAATCAAAGAAACAGAAGTCGATTGAATTACTTTAAATTTAGTCCTTTTGCGAAATCTTTGCTGAATAATATTCGGCATAGATAAATATCATGATGCTTATGATGTGATACGTTCTTTTATTTCCAATAACTCTATGTAAAAAAAAAAAAGTTATACATTGATAACGCAGTAATATTTCAAATTTATTTCCTAATTATCTTTTTACGATAAAATTATATTTTATGTAAAAATATATGTTTAAAATAGAAATTAAAAATTAAGAATACAACATGTTTCACAAATATCTTGTCTTACGATTTTGGATGTTGATAAACGAATTAAAGTAACTTAATTAGTGTAATAAATACGTTTCAACACTTTTGTATTTAGACAAACCTAACAATCTTCTTGAGGCATCACATCACAAATTATTGAGTTATAGATGTATTAATTTGAGATTTCTTATGAGAATATTTTATTCCTTTAAATATTAAGCATTTGTTAGTTACCTAGATGCAGATACAACCAAATTCATTGTTCCATATTGTTACTTTTCAGTAATTAAATAAATAAAATACATTTTTTAAATATTGTATGGATGGAAAGTGAACACATAGATTTAATCTTGTATAAAAGAAAAACCCTATCCTATATATAATTATAATTCTCTATTAGTATACTTTTAGACATTTTTTGAAAGATTGTAAAATCATTGTATGAATATTATAAGCAGCAAATACTCTTATATTCGAGATACATTTATTTGAATAAATTACTGTTGAGAATATAATAAGTTAAAATGATTTACTGAAAATTTTTTATGTAGGGAGAAAATTTTATACTTGCATCAATCATTGAAACTTAAATGCTAAAAGCCTAAGACTTGAAGTATCAAAAATGCCTTAATATTAATTTTAAATCTTCACTACTATAAAACTAACGCTAAGAGGATACTATCAGTACATAATAATTCAGACTATTATGTAAAAACACATTGAATAATTTTAGTAATTAGCAGGCATGTTCTGAAATGTAGATTAAGAATTTCAATATATATATATATAGAAATTAGGTTAAAGTTTCAGTGAATGTGCTAGCAAGAAATGAAAACTGATGATTAAACAAACTGGATTTCATTAATTTTCTTAAATTATTAATTTAATTTTATGATTCACCGTATATTTTCGAACTACTAATTAATAAATGGATGCTATTATGGTATGTTAAGTGCTTTTCAACTCATTTTAATAAATTTTACCGCTATTCTTAAGAAAATATGTAAATATCTTAGGTGAAATTACTAAATTTTCATTGGTATTATGGTTGGTACCTTGTGAAGAACGCTGTTCATTTCAAATAGATATTTAGAAATGCAATAAACATTGAAATATGCACACATTAAAATCTTTAATTATCAGTCTCTCATGTCAATTGCAAGTTTTTATTCAATGAAATTGCAAGTGTCGTTCAATTTGTTTCTTTATAATTACGAACTAATAGATTATTTTTTGGCAGAGTGACACACATTATTAATATACCTTCCATTCTGACATCAATTTTCTCTTTGGAATACACAAATCAAAAGAAATTGATATCTGTTTAACCATTGAAAAACATCAACATGCAAGTAAGGCTGCCAATTACATCGTACGGTGGATTTCAGTTCATTTCGACGCGTATATTCTACTGAACTTAAAGATATAGCCAACAAGTTGGTGGATGTAATTTATTTGTCTATCAATTAACATTCTTCCCAAGACCCATTAAGCAGACATGAGTGTTCGAAAAGTTAATGTATAAAGATGTAAATTGCTCAGTAAATATTATTTTGTTATTGAAGCTGTTTTCAAATCGGCATGACATGGTTTTCAACATGTAGAAACAGAAAGAATGTAACTTTATAGACAACTACAACCTTTCCTGTTTTCGAATCTTTTACTAATAAAATATCGTTGTGGATGAACAGAGAACTTGTAAACTGTGTATTGAAATGTAAAATCTGTTGTAGTAATGGGGAAAAAATCACATATTTATGGATGATGTAAAATCTTATATACATATGTGCGCTTGTGTGAGAGACGGATTTCACTCGAATTAAAGCATTTTGCAAGCAGAATCAATTAATTCCATTGTTTCAGACATTGAAAGGATTGATGAGAAAATATGATGCTATTTTAAAATCCATATTTTATTTTCCACACTTAAAACGATGAATGACTAAACACAGCACAAATACTCACAGATATATACACGCCTTCTCTCAAAAGTATACTCTCACATACTCACAAAAGTATTCATTCATCGATATTGGTAATAATGGTCATTATATCTGAGCATATGGGCCGCTTGCTGCCCCCAACCCCATATCTGCTGTTGAAATAAATGTTGAACGAAGTTCTCGTTATCATGCTGGTAATCTGCTTCCTGATTGGTCGAGCCAATCGTTTGTTTAATGCTCATGCATCTTATAAAAAGTTCAAGTAGAAGGAGAGCTGAAAGGCTGTTCTCTCATTGGTGCATGGTAGATGAGGACTAAGAGGCACATTGTCTGCCCGAGGGTTCATACCGAAATCTCAACCTTTTATATTCTTAGTCAACCGGAAGCTGTTAGAATCACATGATTTACGACAAAGACTTTTCTTATTCGTCCGAGTGATGCAAGAGTGAGTCATCCTGTTAAAAAACGTTGGGATTTAAATTTCTGGGAGTTAAAGTTGTGACTATTTCCCATTAGGTGGGTAAACTAAGAATTTGATTATCATGCGTAGTCATAGAGGGTTAAAGATCATTATGAAATAAAATCCCTCGAGAGAAATTTTAAGTGGATCATTACATGTTATATGCAATTATTATACTTAATTTTCAAAGTACTGAAAAGTTGTTTCTCTTTATTACAAATGTTTTTGTGAAATTATTTAACAAAATTGCTGGTTTAATTAAAGATAGCAAATGCTAACAATCTTTTCAATTTCATAGAGAGTAGATTTTCTTATTTCCTGTCACTTAAATTCGAGTTACATATACAGTTTGATAGTGTATTAACGAGTGAAAAATCCTTCCTGGATCTTTATATGAAGCAATTCTTCAATATAAAGCTCTCAGTAAGCTGGAAACCAACTGATTTAGAAATGTTCTATTTGTATTTTCTAACAGTCTTATTAAAGAACGCTAGGCTTAATCAAATACTGAGATATTCAAATAAAATAAAAAACTACACCCCACATTTTCCAATAAAAGACTGGTTGAACGAATCAATGTGACTTGCTTGATAATGGAATCATGTCCTGAACTTTATTTCCTAATTAAGGATTCAATGTTAAGCAAGATGTCTTCTAATGGCACGTGTTTCAAATAATAATTTGGAAGTAGAAACTCTCTATCTCTTCTTAGCATAGATACCTTGTCATGAATTTTAAAAGCTCTTTCGGAGGACGGAAAATAATTAAAAAGTCATAATTAAATACGTTCGATACTCACTGTCTTCAGTCGACACTCGAAAGAAATCACGATCCCTTTAAGTCTCTTGAGAACTAATTATTTTTAATTGCATTTTAACTTTATATAAGGAAGGTTATATATATATATATAACTTTGAAATATTGTTATTATTTATATCCAATAATATAATCTTCAATACATTTGTTTTTATATAAATATACATTTTTGTATACAGCTTAATTTTATTGTATTTTTTTCAAATATAGCTATCAAATTTCAGAAAATAAAAATTTTGGTTTATTATAATTTTATGTAACGATGCATTTTCGTAACATTTGTTTCAGGGGAATACTATGTAAAGTAATTTTAAGAACAATAAACTTCATAGTATTAGGGATAAAAATTTGTAACAAATTTATTCTTTTAGTTGTAGGTTTTGCTTAAAATTTAAATGAAACTTGAATGATTTAAGATAGATAGATAAATGATTTTTTCTCTATATAGGGAAAATATGATTAAGTATAGTACAAAAAATTATCCTAAGCAAAATATTAACTCAAAAAATTCATACTCTTTATTGAAAGTTTAAATTAAATTGATTTTTTAAAATATTTCTAATAATTTTACGCCATTGATTAAATGAAAATTATTGGGTAAAGACAAAAGTTTTACCCTTCTATTACACATAAATTATAGAAATTCCACGCAAAATGAAAATTACCTATGTTTGTGGATAATTCTCATTGCTATCCATGACCTGTTAACATTTTTCTGGTAGGAAATTAATTCCTTGGGTGGTAATATTCCGGCGTTTTTAAATAAAAAAAAGTCTTGTATATCAATTGTTATAATATAAAATTCATCAAAGATTTTCTGACTGAAGGAATTTTTTAACTCACAAAATAGGTGATATTTAGTTTTTGCCAAGTCAGGAGAATAAGGAAGGGAGAGGTAAAACCTCCCAACCAAAGCCCATTAACTTTTGGCAGATGATAACAGCAAAATGTGGCCAGGTATTATCGTGATGAAGGATAAAACCGTGACGATTGATGAAACTTGGTCGTTTTGCTACCGAATTTGAACGCAGCCTGTCTAACTGTAGACAGTAAAAGGCAGCAATGAGGGTTTGATTACGTGGCAGGACCTACCTATGTGAATTATTTCCTGCACATTCCACCACACACTCAATAACAGCTTCTTGGGACGAAGTTCAGCCTTCGAAGTCGATGCAGGCGGATCAAAAGGGCGAGACACAGTTCTATGACGCTTTACGTTACAGTATATAACCTACTTCTCATATCCTGCACAATACGTGTGAAGAATGGGTTGTTATTGAATAGGGAAAGTGTAAGGAAAAACAGGTGGTGGTTCGGTCATCCGTTGCTTAGTTGTCAGATTATATGAAACCACGATCCAACTTTTTTACAAAAACCCAAATAATCAGCCGTTTCTTGATAGTTGTCCCGGTGTACTTGAAGGTCTCCCCTAATTCTTGCATCGTTGGGTCCGGGTTGTTCCTTTTCGCTTGGTCAATATTGTCTTTTCCAACGTGTGGTTATCATCCATTTAGCCTAATATTGGCATTTCTGTCTCATTCTCTAATTTAACGAAATCATCGACGCATATGCTTTCATCTATTGCATCCTTCCTATAAACTTGACAAAAATTATGACGTACTGCGGCAGCCTCACTCTTTTTATCCAACTCGTATAACAATAATTTCTCACTTGCTCTTTCTCACTTTTTCACGTTATACTCTGAAATTTTTTTTAGATAATTAACTTAGTGAGATACAATGCATTTATGCGTTAAGCATCACATGTTTTGATTGGCTGATGATTTCGATCATTACAACTTCACGTGTGGGCTCCAAAATTCATCCAAAACTAGCTGAGTTTCGCACTCCCCGATAATTCGTCTAAAAGAGATAAGTAAAACACCTGTTTGCCAATATTTATTTCAATAACGAGTTTATGCTTTTCTTCTTTCAATATTGAAAAAGTAATATTACGAAATGACCACTGAGAAATCATCCAAATATATATAAAATATTACCTTAAAATACTAATTTCATTCTACCTTGCAAGATACTAATTTTATTCTACCCTTGCAAGATACTAAAATGTTTTAAATTTGCTTTTTAATTTTATTCTAAAAATATTATTATTATAATAAATTTATTTGCTGAATGTAAAACATCTTTAAATGATCTAAAATAAACATTTTCGAGTATGGAAAAAATCAGTTACGATCGCTATATAAGTTATTTTTTTCATTCCACATTCCTGGATTTCACAAATATAGTATCAAATTTGTTTCTTACGTATCAATATTTTTTGTTCCATCACAGTCATTTTCTGAGTAAAAAAGTAATACAGATATAATTCAAACTCCCAAAATAAAATATGAGACTTCAAGTACGTTTCAGCAACAGAGTATAAATACATTTTGATAAAAAAATCTATTAAAATATGCCTATATAAGTCGTTATTTTTTTAAATATAAAATAATTAGATGACATACAAATAGTGCCATAGCATTCAAATTGGATATATGAAACGTACAAAACTTATAAGCTAAAAATAAGTATGTGAATAAGATCTCTCAATATAAATGCACTTTGCAGAGCAACTGCAATTTATTTCGCATATGTCTCATAAAATTTAAATATTGAAAGCAGAAACTAATACCGGAGAATGGTTTTATCATATATTATATTGATGGCAACTCTCAAGTGACGGAATATTAGATACTATTTAGTGGAATGCGAGTTTTCTGTAATAGGAAATTTAGTAATAAGATACATTTCGTGAGAGACATATTACTTCTTTTTATGAGCAACGGATCTATAAATTCTTTAAAATATTCTCGCTTGGTTTAATAGGAATCTTCAAGAAAATTTTTAGAATCGAAATATTTATATTTCAATTCGTTGATCTCAAAATGCAGATATCTTATTATTTTATAATAGAAATTTCAGATTATTTATAACGAAATATAATTCTTTTCTTTTCGATGTTTTGAAGCATCAAAAGTTTAAACTTTTATTAGGAATTGAACCATTCGATTATAAGTTATAGTATGTATATCATATGTTTTAAAAAATATTTTTTTATTTTTGAAATAAATTTTTAAAAAAATATATCATAAGCTTTCATTCCATTTTTAATTATAGTTTCTCTGATCATTCCCTTATTCTCAATGAATTGTTTTTTTTAAATCAGCAGTAATGAGTATTTGAAATTCAAAAGTTTTCAATAATTAAAAGATTAACCCAATAATCATGAAGGATATAAAAGGATCCTAAATTATGGTTTTACTGCTGTATATTTTTCAATTCCTACTATTAGCTCACTTTTTCTATAAATTTTTGTTCAAATCTTCCATCGCTAATAAAATACTTTCTATTCATCGAATCAAGTTCAAATAAAAATTTTTAAACTTGTAGTGGATGGCATTTGATATTAATAGGTTTTCAAAAATTAATTAATTACAGCTTAAATAATTAAATTAAATTAATTACCGGTTTCCGAGGCCAACTTAGATTAATCCCCATAGTTGTGTCAATGTAACTATTAAAACAATGGCAAAAGTGGGCGGCTAAAACCGGTTTTTCGGCCTAACTAGCCACACCGGGTTGCATTGTTACAACAATGTAGACAAATCATGCTCTTTTTTCAATTCCTATTATTAGTTCACTTGTCCCTGCATCTACACTATTAAATTCCAATGGTAAACAAACGTATGTATCTATCTATGTATCTATGTATGTATCTATATGTGCGTCTATCTCCTCTCGAACAGCACCGCGCAGAAACTCGCAGAAGATACCAAAAGATCGGGAATTTTCCGGGGAAGCCGTATTGCCCATTTATATTCCGATATTGTAATCAGTTAAAAAGATATTAATTAAAAACCTAAAAAAAATGTTTTTTGGTGCAAACTTTGATCCGTCTCCATTGTTGCAGCAATGTTATTGTTACAACAGTGACAAAAGCAGGCGTCGAAAATCGGTTTTCAGCCAAACTTGGAATTTCATGACGTTGCTCTATTCACTGTATTAACTTACTCAGTTTTAAAAATAAATACTTTTAACATGTGATTAACTTTAAATGTATTATTAAAATCCCAAATTTTAAGATGTTTTACACTCTTTACGCATTCCTATGGATTTTTTCTTGGATTTAAATTTCAAAAAAAAAAAAGGAAGTTATGACTATTTTTAAAGTAGATTGGTAAATTGTATATATATTTTTAGACGATGCTAAGTTAGACTGAGATGAAATATTTTAAAAGTTATTCTAAAAATTTAGGAAATTTCGTAATTTTGAAAATAGTTTCTATTTTCATGCTTTTTTCCACATAAAATATTTTAAAAAAGGAACTTTTCCATTTCAAGGAGCCATAAAAATGCAACGAAAAAAATTGCTAAAGTCACCAAATGCCAGTAACCTACGACAGAATTGACCAGTTTGTGTATGTGTGTGTGAGGCTTATGGAGCATGTTCAGAAAGACTAATTTCTGATACACCACAACAGATAGTTTCCTTTATTTAAAAAAAAAACAATTTAGTGTGAAAAACATTAAAAATATAAGAAAATGCTAAAATGTTTTTATTTGATAGTATTATTTTCATTTTGAATGTTTTTTTATGCAGTGAATTCAAGCAAATGTATGTGTCTAAATTTACTCTCCCATACTTCTTTTTTATAGTTATATATTTTTAATCAAATAATCAAACATCCAGAAATAAGCAGTCATTTTTCATTCATTATTTAATAAAAACGGATATAAATTTATATTTTTTATAAAAAAACTAAATTGGTATTGATTTGTATTATTTATTACAAAATTAATCATTTAATAATAATATCGTACATTGTTTTCTTGCGGATAAAACTAGATTAGTTTTGTAAATTATAAATCGAAAATAGAAATATAAAGAAAGATCTTATCACTGAGGGAAAAAAAGACTAAAAAAGAGTTTTATACACGAAAAAGCCTGTGTAAACGCTGGGCTAAGCTCAGGGAAAAGAAATCTGTCTGTAAAGGAAAGGAAATTGAAGACATTTCGGAAAAGAGATAATTTTAATGACATAAGTATAGAAATTCCTCACATCACGCATACACTCTCACCCAGAAGGGCATCGAGAAGGAAAAAGGAAATTTCCCTTGGGATAAAGTTATACTCCTGGAAAAGTCCCGTGCAACGCCGGGCTAAATGGAGAGAAACAGACCCGTCAGACGGAACAAAGATATGGAAGAAATTGTGAAAAAGGGAATTTTAATGACAAAATATAGAAATCACACACAACCGAGGAAAAATGACATCGAGATGGGAAGAGGAAATTTCTATTGGCAAAAAATTATTAACTCGAAAAAACCCATGAAGGGTCGGGCCATGCAGCCATAATATATGACACAATGACATAATATGGCGCTGAAAATTGATTTCAGGTAAACTGAAATTTTATGACGTAGCTTTTTTAATTTCATTCATTCCCAGATTTTAAAAAAAAAGCTTTTAACATGTGATTAACGTGAAATATATCCTTGAAATAATAGTTTTACAATTACATATGTTGTCGTCAAAATACAGTTTTCAGCCTTACTGGAATTTTATTGAGTGATTCCTTCACTTTGATTGAAAAATAACTGCTTTTGATATGTGATTTATTTGAGTAGTTTCTTATTAAAAACACAATTTCTAAGACGCTAAAATATCTATGGTTTTTTTTAAAATTTAAATTTCTAAAAGGGATAAAACTGTTTTTAAAGCATATTGGTAATTTTTTTACCTTTTCCAAAGGTTCCAATTTAAAATGAAACGAAATATTGTAATAACCGTTAAAAATTACGAAATTTTGTAAATTTCTATCTTTTGACATTTTTTATACATAAAACTGTTTTTTTAAAAAAGGTAGTTTTTCGTTTCGGGGAACCGTAAAAATATAACTAAAATAACTCTCAAAATTGACCCCTGCTAATAATAATTAATGGTGGTAAGCTTATCACAGAATTCAAGAATTTGAGGCCTTATGTTGCATGTGCGGAAAGACAACTTTCCGAGATTCGGTAGGCAAACATATTAATTGTGTATGTGAGAAACAGAATAACAAGAACAGTTATACACAAGAAAAATTCTGAGCAACGCCAGACCATGCAGCTATATATGGATGTAAATTAATATTTTTAAAAAAAACTAAAACACAGTATTGTTTTTTATAATTCATTACTAAATTATTTTAAAAATCGTACATTGGCTGCTTTCTATTGGATAAAATAAGATTAATTGTAAACTATTAATCGAAAATAGAAATTTGCTCTTATCCTTGAGGAAAAAAGGAGGGAAAAACAGTTTTATATTCTCGAAAAAGCCCGTACAACACCGGTTAAACGAGGGAAAAGAAATATTCCCAACAAGGAAAAGTGGAAGACATTCCCCACAAAAAAAGAATTTGAATGACATAAATATAGAAATTACTCTCTTAGAAGTGCTGGCGTCGAGAGGCAAAGGGGAAATTTCCATGGCTGTAAAGTGATGTAACTCGGTAAGAGCCCGTGAAGCGCTGGGATATTCTGACGTGAAACAGACCCATTCGATGAAGCGAAGTGATGGAAGAAATTAAAAAAAAAAGGGTATTTTATGAAATACTAATATGGAAGTCACAAACACATCAGTAAGAGTGCTTACATTGAGACGGGAAGGGGAAATTTTTAAAGCAAAAAAGATCTATACACTTGAAGAAGCCCGTGCATCGCCGGGCCATGCAGCTAGAATATATATATAAATCGTTCAAGTTTTCAATCGTTAATAAAATGCTTTCTATTCATCCATTGTTGTGTTGCTGTTGTTGTCGAGTATGACAAAGTACAAAGGAGGGAGGAGGGGTGGTAATAATAAAACAAACTTGTCATAATTGAGGGTTGCCAGAGCCGCGAGAGGTTGGACTTCTCATTTTTTTCTTCTTTTACAACACACATGAGCTACGTTGTCTTCATTTTTTTATGTTACATGTTTTATATCATTTAATTTGTGGCAAATGAAATGTTAAAGAAACACCTACAACAACTGTATAAGATTACATCACTGATACAATATATAAAAGCCATAACCAAAGTACAATACAATTACAGTACAATGTTAATCGAAATGGAAAAATTGAACACCTTTTTTTTAAAACTTTTTTATGCAAATATCAATGCAAACATTCCAATTGCTTCAACTCATAAATAATTTGTAAATTCTCTTCGGATATTTCATGGAAACTAGACCACATTTTCAAAACAACGTTAATTCATAAATGGATAAGCTCCACCGTCGAACACTTTGGATATACTTTACCATCGAGTAAAATCGATTTCTGAACCGAACAGAAATCCTCTTTTGGATTTAATTTCTAGCCTTTCGGGCACATAGCTCTCAACAACGTTTAAGCATCTATCGACTTCCTTCAATTAGCATGTGCGAACAGGGTAACTGATATTAGGACGGAAGGATATGATTCCGTGCAACTCTATGAGTGGCTCTATTTGTTCGTAATTATGAAGAACCAGATGCGTCGACGATTGCAGCTCCAGATTATGAAAACAGGAAATCGACCGGGAGATGATGCTAACTGGTGAATTAGCATAAGGACAGTTTAGGTGGTCCGTTTGTTATGAACGGTGGAATGATTTTGGAAAGCCTAATTGAAGTTGCGATGAAACTGATACGTATAGATGTGTCTCTTTGTTATAAGGTATTTCTCCAGGATTGCGATGAGGGTTTTACTTTTATATTATAGAATTTGATAATAAATCCATGTGAACCAAAGAATTCAAGAATAAAATATTAATAATTTTGAGAAGTCAGATTTCAAGTCAATTTTTAGATTTTTTTAAGATTTGAATCAGATTTTTTGAGGGTGGGTGGGAGAATCGATAAAACAATTTATTTTTTTAAGATTTATCAATAAATTAATTTCAGAGAGATAATAAAGATAAATTAAATATTTAAAAAATTCTCGACTTGTAGAAAATATTATGTTTTATACTGATTGCTAAGTTAAAACGATAATTGGTTTTCGTCAATTCAATGAAATAGCTGAAAAGTTATAGTACAATTTTTGGTAAAAATGTTTTCTAGAAGAAAAGAAGATGGTGTTGTTTATTATCGTGGAAACTTGATTATTATATTTTATTTCAATGATTATTAATTTATATGTTAAATTTCTGCTAATATATTGATTTAATTTCTGTCATCTTAAGATTTGTTTTATCCATTAATTTAAAGTTTATTCGCACTGTTTTTTCTTTAATACTAAATTTTAGTTTTGGATGTGTAACTTGATTCTTCTATTAAAATCACATTGTGCAGACTTATCCAAATATATACTAAATTATACAAAAGATATTCTGCAAATGTTTTACTAGTAAGTTGAATTAATAGAAAAAAATTAAATAAAACAATTATTCGATTTTTTAATGATGCGCAAGAATCAATAAAATAGGTCGCAGTATAGGTAAG
Organism: Trichonephila clavata; assembly: GCA_019973975.1. Lineage (NCBI taxonomy): Eukaryota > Metazoa > Arthropoda > Arachnida > Araneae > Nephilidae > Trichonephila > Trichonephila clavata. The sequence continues at coordinate 11,885 of BMAO01019088.1, read as the reverse complement.
ATGTATTTGATAATTAATAAAAAATTGCTCGTTCAAACGAATGAGTTACTTTATTCGGCCTTAAGGTTCTACGAGTAAACTTTAAACTTCAGTTCATTGTATTTGAGAATATTGTGTCTAAGTGAATTCCATGGCACCCTCTATGGACAATAGAATGTGGATGTAGATTGTTTCAGCAAATTAAGTAATTGTAGAGCCTACTACTTTGCTCTTGCAAAAGGTTCAACCAGACCAAACACCATACTATATCATTCCTTAGGTAATGTAATGCAGAAGAATGGTTCAATGATGGCATTTGTGACATCATATACATTAAAAGGCCTAGAATAAATAAATTTCAACATTCATTTTTTCATATATATAATTTCGCTTAATTTCTATATATTTACTTTTGATTTCACACTCAAACTTATTTTGCTTGGCAATTAATGCTTAATAATGTTTATTATTTAAGCGCATTGGATGTCTATAAGTAATTTATTTACAGATAGCTAAATGTAAATTTATACAAAGAAAGTATTATGAGTGACAAAATTAATATATTTTTAAGGGTAAACTAAATCTTAAAAATGTTTGTTCCTATAATCAATTATATATGAATTTCCTTGCAGGTTTTAAATCTTCAATCCATATCAATGGACTTTTGCAAATATATGCTTCATATTACTAGACTTAAGATAATTGTGTTTTAATTCGATTTAGATAATTTAATGTAATTTGTTTTTAATGTGCATTTACATTTTATTTTCTATTGGGATTTTAACACTTTCATATATTTTACACGTTACATTTCCTGAAGTATTTAATCGTTACTATTTTGACTGGTTGTAATGCAGATTATCAAAATTAATTTGTTATTGATGAGATTTGGAATTAATTCTCAAAATTATTAATTCTTATCTTTCTTGAATTATTCATATGATCATTGCAAACATTTCTTCATGAAGTGTAATATGCTTTTTTTTCATTTTAATAAGCCTAACGTCCATAATTTGGTATGCATTACCTCAACACGCAGTGTATATAACAGAGATCGGAAATTCTGATATCATTATTTTTGGATATAGTCTGGAGGTAAAATACTAAATTTACCAGGTCCTGGTGCACAGGTTTTTATTTATTTGCCGTTACTAGAGCATATAAATTCGCCTAGGGCCTTGCAAGGAACAAGAAATTAGAATGCGACGCGTCCTATGAAAAGATACGTTGGATGGGTATCCTTTATTATTCAACTTTTTGAAGTTCAGAATATTCTGCAGTCATATTATTTTTACAGCATCACTTAATTGATGGTATACTGCTGGCTGATTTAATTTTATTATCAGTCTATTAAGGATTTGACAACATTTTTAAGTCAAAGTTGCATTTAAAATAATTTTTCGTTACAGTGTAGATAAAACCGTGTAATTCTAGCATATATATCCCCGATTTAAGATGATATTCAAGAAGAATCATAAAGACAGCCAAATATAATTTAAACATATATATTCAGGATAATTTTTATACTTTCCAGCTTTTTGGAAGAACTCTCTCTCTGCTGTATTCTATATATATATACATATAAATGGAGTTTCCATGCAAGAAACAAAATTGAATCTAAATTGTCACCCATTTAGAATGAAATTTTGCGCCGATAGGGAGACATATGGAAAATTTCCAGGCATTTAATTGGCCATGATTTAACAGGTCCTCAATCTGAGATTTACAAGTACTTTCCTCTTGCTGTGTATGCCGTAAGAATGCTTGCGGAGATAATTGAATAATCTCGAATCATAATAATAAATACTAATCTCTTCATTTAAATAAAACTCATTCTTAAAATATTATTAACCTATAATTACAAAACCAAATTCAAATAGCTGAAACTGTACATATTTATTTATTTCTAAATACTTACATATTTATGGTAGGATCAAAATTGCATATATCACTCCCGATAATTCCAGTGAGTTAAGAAGAAAACATTATTTTTATTTTATTTTAATATAATTACGAAATATATTATGACATGATACATAGATGGATCGATTTGGTAGCAATGGCTGGGATTGCGCTAGAGTACCTTTATATCAAATGCTCGTTTATTCAATTTATTTATTGAGTGCGGCTTAGTCGTTAGATAACCAGACTTAAATAATATTTTAAAACTAAAATACAAGAATGCGAATATAAGAATACTTAGGAAAACTTCATGGAAAATTATTGTTATTTAAGACATTAGTTGAAGTTTTAGAATCTGCGAATGCTCTACTTTGGAGTCTACTTTAATCAACAACTGGTAAGAGACCAACTTAATAGACTGATCCATTAGCATATACCTGACTAGATGCCTCTTGCATTGGTACGAAGATTTATTGTCACTGCGAATGCTTCCTCAATCTTTTAATTACTTTGTATTGGCTAAGTGGTAAGGCATTTATACTTTCCACTATGAAGATGCTTCTATTTGACTAGAGATCTTTATTATGGCCTTTTATGAAATTTAATGTAAAACTTCAAGGTGACATTAATCCTCATAGACCAAGGGCCTCCATCTAAGTAATGTACCGAAGACTTGTACCTTCGTTACTATCATTGAAATAAAGAGCTATTTATATATTCTTCAATTAATATATTCCGTTCTATTTCAATTCAGTATAATCATTAAATATATTTTTAATCGTTAGATTATCTTGTGAAGATGTTTGTATAAAATGGCTAGCTGCCTTTATGAAATGGCTATGTTTCATTCAACGAAAACATTTTCTAAAATAAATGGGAATTGAGTTTGAAATTACTATATCCATAGGAGAAATGCAGATGGGACTGAAAGAATTGAGAGGTCTTTATATGGAACCTATTTAAGGTGCACTTTGATAGTTAGATAATTTATTTATGGATACTTCAATAACATACAAAGTTCTATGAAAGTATCAACACTAGATTTTCCTTTAATTATACGATCAAACACGGTGCAGAGGTCACGTATGTAATGCATGTAATTTTCTCCTCGTGCAGTTTGTTAAGTTTCTCCTGACGGTCAGGCTGTCTTATATTTTCATGACTGTGGTACCATTTCTCTAAAGATGACAGAACAGAACAGAACTGGATGCTACTTTCCATCAAATGTACAATATCAAACTGGGCATTTTCTAGAATGAAGACAATTCTATTGATTGGCAAATTGTTTGGAATGATGCCTGGAGGTAGTGATGCTCAAATAAGGGAGATTATGCCGGATTCAACAAGGGATGCATGGGTGAAGACCAGCATTTGTGGGCCACCGATCTATTCTCAAGATCGATTCGTTTAACGGCTTTTTGAGGACTTCTAGATAAGTTAGAGATCAATTTTAGGGATCATTAAAGCTGCAGTTTATGTAATGAATTCTTATTGCGGAATTTGTTCTGAAACTATGATGGAATGAAACCGAAAACTCACGCAGCATAGTTAGACGGGTATGCAGGGGCTATAGGACTAGGCCAGACTTGTTCGACTGCAAGTATTTCATCGCGGAGTGCCCATTGAAGGATCCTTTTCAGGTGAATAGGAATAGAAACTCAGCATAGATTTGAGTACCATTATAAAGAGCCTTCCAGGAAATTATTTTCGCGTCTCAGAGTGCTGGAACAAATTAGAAGCTGGGGACCTAATTTTGATTTTATATTGGATCCTTATCCACGACTCTTTTCATGGCTGAAAGTCAGATGCCTTCTCAAAGAAATTGTATTTTGCCATTCTAGTAGGAGCTTTAATTGCTGGCAAAGATTAGATAATGGTACCTTTTATGTACATTTACAAAGGCAGAATTTCCAGTATTCTTAGATTAGAGGCTTCTTCAAAACATATATGTCTTCCTCCTCCGTGATCTAACAGTAAATATTCCAGAAAGTTAAGAGGGCAAATTGCTAAATATTTTCCCACAGCATTAGATTTCATAAGATGCCTCAGCTCGAGTTCCTTCTTGTTTGACTGAAGGAATTTAATAACCTATTTCTCAAAGTGGATAATATATATTATAAGTATATTTTCTTTTGCAGACATATGCAGATGCAGGTTGCAATTTCAGTATATTCAAATATAAAGGAAGAGCTTCTTCCTTTTCATATATTTTCATCAATTTTAACACAAAATAGGCAGGCGCCTTCAAGATGCTGTTTTCAAATGAAAATGTATAAAAGTTTAAATGTATTTGCAGCGCCATCTGATCACCTGAAATTAAGCATATGATTTATCGCGAGATGTTTACTCAAACAGACGGATTCACTTTATTTTGCTATTATACTGACTTTAGTTAAAATATTCTCAAATATACAATTCTTTTTAATACTTCAAATTCTAAGCTCTTTGTTTTCTAGATTCTTATGATGTCCTCCAGGCTGTGTGGCTTTTAGATATCTATAAAGTAAAATATTATAAAATTGCCCTCTTCTCAGGGTTTTTATAAAATTTAGTATATATTTTTCTTTTTATTTGTGGGTTTTAAAATTTTATGTCTGTAGTAAATATCAAATTTATGTTAGTTTCTGCCATAAATATATGCGGGCTGTCGTTTTACTTTAAAGAATTCATTTCCTATTTTTCTCAGAGCTTTTCTCACAGAGTTTAAGATATAGATCTCTTGATGTTCATCATTACATGATGGTTGCATTTTCCATTCTTTCTATTCTAAGTATGCTATTTTTCGAAGCATATTGCATATTCTGGTATTTAGAGTTGTTGCTTGCCTTTCCTTTCAAATTCGATTTCTGTTTGGAATTTATTTTAAATTGTATTCTAAAAGTAATTCCTTGTTAAGAGGTTTAGATGCAAATTATGCGTTCAGTAGATGCAGTAACTTTATTCAACCTGGGGTTGACCTTGAGTACTAATTAACCCTTCTTATAAAGAGGCTAATCTTCTTTTGCGATGAAAGTTTTAATTATTTTAAACTGTCATTAGAATTTAGTTCAGAGTTTTTGCCGTTCGTCTGATGCCTGTGATAAAGCTGCTTAGAGATGACGTGTCTGCCTCGAATAAAACCAGAATGTTGTTCAGAGTTTTAAGGAAAAGGTAGGGTTTAAGAGCTTAGTTTCAGCACTAATAACCTCATTCATTTATATTGTAGATTTTGTATGAATTAATGCTTAGTTTTATCTTGAAGCCGTTATAAATCTTTATATTTTGGATCTTCCTTTAACCAATGCTACTTCTATTGTATTAAGTTGCAGCAAAAAGACTGCCAAATATTCATAATGAAATGCAAAATAGCATCATTATAATGTCTTCATTGAGCATCATTTTTATCATTTATCAATTGAATTTGACTTGACACCGGCGACGTAGCATGGATTACTTCTCGAAAATTGAGACTGTCTATAACCTCAGGACTTGTCTCAGAAGCGGCATTTCGAAGAGCGTTAAACGCTGGGTGATATAAACTGAATCAGTTTCTTTGAGCTTATTTACCTAGAAAATACCGTTTCTTGCAGATAATTTTAGCATTCACAGCCTGCTAATTTTGGGCTTTTCAATAATTATATCTAAAACATTTGTAGGTGCCAAAACCTTCTGAGACTTATTGTATTTATATTATATGTAACAACAATCTTTTCTGCATCGTCTCTGGTTCTAGAACTGCTTTTCTGGATGACTGCATAGAATCTATTTAATCTATATAACATTTTCTTGGATGCAATTCTTGCTTTAGGTTTGATGAATGAATTCATATCGAATAAATTTGTAGGATCAAGTAAACATAACCAGATAGTCTTTGTTAGAAAAGATGCATTGAGTTCTTATTTTCTTTTAATTTTTATGCAGATGTTATTCATAATCAAGATTTATTTCTATTAGTTGCAAGATTCATCTTCTGGTTGTTCTTGTAAACTGATATTTTTGATCAAGATATTCAAATGTCCTAATTTTAAGAGGAAGTAGGTTTAAACGGTCAACAGTATGTAGATGTAGTATATTTTCTTCAAAATACAAAATGCAAATGAAGAATGGATTGCCTCAGCTATCCTTTGTACAGTTCTAATGCGGCTACCGGTACCATAAATTCGAAGGGTAGGTGTATGAGCTGCAGAGGCAGTTGGCGTGAACAGTAGTCAAGTGACCGTCTTCGTTGGCTTAACCCTTTCTTCTAGCCACTGCTCTCCAGGAGGATGTTTGGGCCTCATCTGCATGGCGTGTATCGGTCCATTATGCGTTAGGTGAATCAATGGCTGAAATCCGTTAAGGGATACCGGTCGCAGGTCTATGGCATTTATTTTCGTCACCATTATCATATAGAGCAGGACTCTTTCCATTGTTCTCCATCATTTAATCCATAGTATAATCATTAACAATTAGAGGCTGTTTCAAGATATTTATTTTATATAATAGTCAATTTGTTTAATAACCATTTGGTAGCATTCCTTATAAGTTAATAATAGAATATCTGTAATCAATTTTCTGATCTATTACACAGGTTTGCATTTAAACCACATATTTTCTACTTCTTAAAGATATTTTCTTTCACTCAAAGCGGAACTAGAGCATGTATTTAAAACATTTTATAATTTTTGTTTATTTCTGCATTTATTTTATTTGTAGAATGTAATTTGAGCATTATCGGAGAATTTCATCAAATTTACAAAGATTTCTGGAGACTTTATGTTTTCCTCTTTTGTCCTGAATACCGATAAATCCTTTTATAATTGCCTTTGAAACATTTTTATTTGGATCAAATAATTTAGAAGGAAGAACCAAATTCTTTTGAAATTCAGAGAATCATTTGCCAGATAGGGAAGAGTGTATTTTCTTTATCAATTCTTTTATTTCATTTTGGTATTTTTAAAGTAAGTTACTGTACTAATGGTAGCTAATTTCACGGTGAAACTAGGGATGACTTTTGCGACCTTTTGGAATGGCTTTCTCCAGTATGTCAGCTTTTGCAAAGTTGACTTTAAGTTGTTCTTGTATCAAGCCTAAAGAGAGGTTGTCATGAAAATACTAAGTATTCAAATTAACGTGGCTTTGGCTATGTCGTAAATTTGGACCTTTGCAATCCTAAACAAAATGTAGAATAAAGAAGTCTACTTTTGTTTATACAAAGATTCTATTAATTTAGATCTTTAAAATTAGGCTCAAATTAACAACATACCTTCTTTTGGTGATGCATATGCATTCCAAAATAGAAGCTGATAAATGTAGTCAGAGTTTAAAATTTTCAAATGATTAAAATAGTTTCTATAACTACTATTAACCTCAATTATCGTAGACCATTTCTCATACTTAACCGGGATCTTATTTAATTCAATTTTGTTCGATGACTTGTTCTAAATTCAGGCTTTGGTGGGCTTAGGACTTCAATCCTCTTCTCCTTTTGGGTACCGATTCAGTTGCGCCGATCAGTGAATGCTTCATCGAATGAAACCTAACCCATTTGATTCTTATTTTATATTTTGAAGCATGTTTTATTATGATATATACTAACTATGTTGTATCAGTTAGACATCATTCATTTTATTTTCTTCCGTGCGTCCAAGCATATAGGAAATAAGGTATTGTTGGTCATTTAACAATCAGTTGTGGCCTAGAAGGGCAGTGTGCCGCAGCTAAATGTCAGTAGTACCAAGTTTGCGGGCTCATGGTTACGATCGTCAGATTTTCAATTCTACTTGTTGTAGTTTCTTAGTATCAATTTCGCTCTGGTACACTCACCTCAATTCGATCACTGCAATGTTAATATCAGCAGAACCGGTGAATTAATTCAAGCATCAAATTTTGTTAAGCGGCGGAGCTGCTTACCGGGCTATTAATTGCCACCAGTAGAATTATTACCTTCTGCGAATACTCCGGTATACTCGTTACCTCACCCTCTCTCAGAACACTTCCATGAATATTAGAGGTTGGTAGTGAATATCCCAAGATTTTCAAACCTTACAAGGACTGGCTGCAGAGGCTGGATTTTGCGGCACCTGAGCATGCCAGTCATTTTTATTCTTCTGCAGCATTTTACTAAAACTCTGCCCATCAATTTTAGACTCTTACATTTTTGAAGCATAATCCATGGTGTAGGCTGTACGTTAAATTTTATTTTCAAGTTTGGAATTATATTTAATTTATTCCTTGGCATATTTTGGTGAAGCCGTTGCCTTCAGGAATAATTTCTGAAATGCAAATCCTGTTTTTACCAACATCAACTATGTATGTAGATGGACTTAGATTTCTTAAATTAAAGTATTCTTTTCAATTTAAATTTTGCGCATAGCTTTGTAGCAATGCTCATTACTGTCTAAAATAATGCTTAGCTAATAACCAATGGCAATCTTAATTTTCTTGTAATCTCCATCTCCTCAGCATGTTATTTAATGCGACTGGAATTCTCATCAAGAATCAAGTAAATTCCTTTAAATGAAATAGAGCCCTCAACCTTTTAAATTCTTCGGACAGTATAAAAACCAATTCCAGTAGTAGCACCTCATTTCTATTCTTTTACATATATTCAAATGGTATAGACCCCAAATGTTTTAATGAAATTATAGGTGAATGGCAAAATACCGATCCATACCAAGATGCAGCTTTGATTTTTAAATATTTTGTCACATATTTCCCGCAACCTGCAAAATCCTTGCCGTTTAGCATGATTTTGTTTATCTGGATGTATTATATTATAAATTACTTTAATTAATCTGTCTGTATGATTATTAAAATAGATATATTTTAGATGGAAAGCATTCATTCTGTATTGATTGCATTTTGTTGCTAACCAAACTGTAGTTCATTCGGTCATCCACTTCATTTTCTTCTTTTCATTTAATTGCAGGTAGGCCAAATTTATCTGTATTGCATATCGAGCATGTCTTAAGTCTTAAACACCCATAATTTGGTGCGCTTCATCTAACAGCTCTATGTATATACTGCTCTTCGACAGATAATTTCGGCATGAGTATTCTTTTCCCATATTCGGGTAGCAAAGCTATTACTGTCTCTGATAATGATTTTAAAAGGTCATGTATTCTTGAAGCTCAACATACGCTTTTATCCATTTGGATGAGAAATGAAGCACATATAATTTTCTACCTTTGTCTCTTGTGCTGGTATTACATTCGTCTCAAGTCTCAAAGGATCTTAATTTCTGAGTTTGTTAGTTGTGAGAAGAATAAATGTTCTGTACCTGGATGTTCCTCGAGTGCTCAGTTTGATGGAGAATGCTGGCGTGTTTTAAGGAGCTCTGATGAGTAGAAGACCTACATTAACTCCTCCTTGGGATAGTAGTGCTGTGATGTGGTGCAGTTTTAGTTAATTTCTGAATCCTTAAAGATGCCTTGTAAGGGTTGAGTGATATGGGCATTTTGGGGAGGTGCAGTTTGTTTGATGAGTGGACACATGGTTTATAAATTACAAGTTATTTTACGATATATTGTTATGCATAGTGCATGTGCTAAGATTCCACTTTAAGCCGGTGGAGTTTGATCTGATTTCTTGAAGAGATTTGGATTAAAACAAGATATAGATGGTGTAGCTGCTTTGCCAATTCAGTTCTGGCTTTAAGACGATACCGTTTTATAATTTCTTTAGTGAATATTATTGGCTTGCCTAGTTCAACCTGCAAGTATTTCCTATTTTAGGAATCTGCATTATCACAAGATCTGAAAGCTAGCACCTCTGTATGGATTTTCTTACAACGTAGATGTGGTGTTTTATATATGCAAGAATAGAGTTCGTCTTTTTGGTGTACTGATCAGAACTAGCAGGAGATATCAATGGGCCTAATTTTGGAATATGTATTAAAGAGACGTCGCCAAGCTGACATCTCTCAAGAAACCACCTACATCCATTAAAGAGAGGACGGCGTTCAGACTACATGGATTTATTTAACTACGTAAGTGCACTAAGGTCTTTAGTGGACATGAATTCTTGATTCGCAGCACATTAACACATGAGGTATGAAATCAAATTCACCGCAGCCACATAGATGAAACGAAATAATTCATTGTGATCAATTTTGGAATCCATCAGCACAAAACGCAGGCACTGCTTGTACAGTCTGGAAGTCGATGTCAATCGATTGATCAGACTTATAGAAGGTAGAATATAGAACAAATTTAGCCAGTATTTTGCGTAATGTATTGCAAGCACAAGTAATCCATTACCAGAGGAGGTGGGGCATGGGAGATAGGGCTTGGCAGAAGATGGGAAGACGCAGAGTCGACGATGCTGTTTCCTTCAGTACTATTTACTAATATTAAGGGTGTTCGACTACCTAGTTGATTTTGGGAAAACTGTCAATTTTTAATAAATTTTATAGGGAATTTTGTTAAACTTTCAAAATGCAAGTTTATTATTTTCCATTCATGGAACAAAGGCTACAAGTCATTTTAGAAAAGCCAGTGCCATTGCTTTAATGAAGTTTCTTTAGGTGAGTTCCTCCCAAATGTTTTTCTGAAATTATAGAGCAGACCAGCGGTGATTGCTAAAAATGGGTTTCAAAAATAGTGCATGGAATTTTATGCCATGTTCAACATAATGGTAGGAGTGTTTAGCCATCATGTTATCGATGCTTCTTTGTACAAAGATTTACAGTTCCATATGTTAATATAATTCTGTATGTTTTGAAGCAATTTCATATATGTAGCTAAGATAAAGGGCTCTAGTTTTGTAAGAATTCAGAGAAATATCTCTTATCCTGAACAATCATTCAAAATGAATAGCAACAGAACATCTCTAGAAAGATTGAAAGAACTGTTCATAGGCACTTGGTGGGAATGGGTAATTTGTATCATTTTTATGGAGATTTTACCAGTTTTCAAGAGATTTTGTAATAATGTGGTGCATTTTCTCTCTCAATTTTAGCCATTATTTTCTGAAGAATGCAGCCAAACGATCTAAGTAAATCCCACTCTATCTGCATTTTCAAAAATAGTTGTCTCAGTAGTCCGATACACTTAGAGCTTCAAATGTTCCGTGTAGATTCAATAAAGTAATGCAGAAAGAATGACATTGCAGTACTGGCATCAGTGCAATTGTGGCATTCAGCTTTATATGAATCAGTTTTTCGTAACTATAGGCCAGGTGTAGCAAGATCAAATCAGGTGTGCAAATGGAGACTCTTAAAAGTTTCTATCTTATCAAGTATTTTAACATGTAGCAATAATTAGAATGATGCACTTATGTGGCTCTGAAGTGAGTAATTTTTCTTGTTTGTATCTTGCTTGCGTCAGATCTTTTTACGCCACAAGAAAGGTTTTATTGCCAGCCATACCACTATTTTCTGTGGAGTGGATGGGCGTATATAATAAGATTCTGTTCCATATTATGCAGCACTTGCTTATGAAGTGCTGGACTTTAATATAGGTATATCTTCAGCGTGTCTTACAATGCCACACCTAAAGCATTCTCGTTCTTCAGTACAAGCTCGGAATAAAGGGCCTCTAATTCCGTTTGCATGTTTCTGGCCACCCAGTAACATGGACCTCTTGAGCCTCAACAAGGTCACGTTTAAATTCAATAGGGATCAGACTTCAATAAGTGGTGGCTTGATTTTGGAGGAAGGATGGTGGCTCAGAACAATAATCACATCCTTGACTATGGTTTCAGGCTATTATGATTTTTGTGAATGGCCCTTGTAGTTTCTGATGAAGTGCAAAATGAGATCAAACTATAGAATAATCTCTATGGAATTTTATTTTTAAGTAATAGTTGACTTTCACAGTGAATGTATCTTTTCTTGCTCTTGCTTTTAGTACATTTTATTAGTCTATCAAGCCTGGATTTGTTAACTTAGGAATTTGGTGGTGATAGTGGCTTGCAGTTTTATTTTTGAAAGTTCTGATATAATTTCGACTAGTACAAAGTACTAGATATTTTGTGCATTTGGTAAGTGAGAATGTTTGAATGCAGGATATTCCGTCAGAGTTATATTTCTAATAAAAGCAATC
>BMAO01019087.1:0-99367 GCA_019973975.1 Trichonephila clavata | reverse complement strand
GATGTATGCTTTCGAGGTCCTGATACCAGCTCAGTGCTATAGTACCTTGAGTTCGAGCTAAAGTGCTATTGAAAACCCCCATCTAGCGCTCATTAAATCTGTCGAGGCTCTAAGTCCGCTCCTTGGCATGGTGTGGTAGTTAGAAGAGGGGAATGCCATCCCATGTGTGATCTGGTCTCATGAAGGAAAAAAAACTGGTCCTTTTTTAATAAACCTTGTGTTACTTGTTAGAGCTACATTAATAATCACTCCATCACCTGATACACAATTCCATTGAAATATGCTTTTTTTCTGATTTTAGCACATTTAAAACTATATTTATATTAATTAAAAAAAATTTTTCCTAAGTTAAATCAGTCTTAAAAATATATTTTTGAGATTAATAAATGTTTTCTTTGAAATGAGAAAAATTGGAACTATTCTATTTCTATGTGTATAATTAACATTGCGTTTAACTTAAAATATATCTTCTTAATCCTATTTTTCATTTATAATCTTTAGAAAACTTTATATGATAATTTATCAATTCTAGAAGGGTGCGAAATCATAACAATAATGATTCTATAAATATGTTCAGTGCAACTAAGAAAACTATACGCATTGTGAGTTTCAATTCAAAACTCGAATTTCCTTAAATGAAAAACGAAAGAAGGAATAAATGTGAACACTATAATAAATAGCAACGTGCTAAATGCAAATTAAATTCTCCTTATTTTCTTCCAAGCCTTTAGCACGGGCAACAAAGCCATAAAGCACCTTTAGGAAACTTTTAAAGAAATATAATTGAAAGTAAAGCACAAAAGATGGCTTTTATTCTTGGATTTTTTTGTTTGGTTTTTGCTGGTACTTGACCTAAATTACGCGTTTTAACTCAAATAATAATAAAATAAGACTTCCCAAACATGTTAAAATAATTACGCTTCCCTGCTACGATGATTAAAAGTAATTTTTACCTTCCATTTCTCTCCTAATAAAATGAAAATCCATTAGGACTGCCACAACCCCCCAGCCATTTACACGAAATATGATTTAAATAATTAAGCCCACTCTGCCCTAAGGCTTTGAGGATTCAGTATGCTGACTTTTTTTTTCTCTTGATTTTCAACATCTTTATTAATTCATTGTCCTAACCTTTATCATATATTTTGTTATTTACAATGAATATAAGGAAAAAAAGGAGGATACAGAGCATAAAATGTTTAGATAAAAAAAGGAAAGACATTGTTGTGTAAAATAATTTAATCCTTTTAGATCTTGATTCTTAATTTTTTTAAGAAGGTTATCCTTTGATACAAACACACATAACACAGATGGTAATCCCGAATAAGCCTTTCTAAGATTCTGTAAGGATATATTTAGGTTTGGGGGACATTTATATATTTGCAATTAAAATTTACTATTTTTATTAAGTGTTAATTTCCTTTCTATTTTTTGAAGAACCTCAATAATAATTGAAGTATATCCTCCTTTAACTTCAAAGGAAAAAAATTTCGAAAATTAAATTCATAAATATAAGTTATATATATATTTTAAAAGTCGTATCATAGTTATTATTACTATACAAAGGAGATTTATTTGCTCCTTTATAAAAATAATTAATATAAAAACTGATTTACAATAAATAAAATAGTATGATCCCAGTTTTTTTTTGTCAAACTTTAACTATTATTCGAAAGAAATAGTCTTACATAGTACTATTTAATGACGGTTCTACAAAAGGATACACTTTGTAAGTTTTAAATAATTGATTGTCTTTAAAACATATTATTCAAATAAAATTTCTTTTAAAAAAAATTCTGAAATTTTTCTATTTATGTACGAATAACCGCGTTAGTTATTCAGAAATTTAAAAAAAAAGACGTTTTGTCTTGAAGATATTTTCTAGTAATTGAGGATAAAATTTCTTGAGAAAATGTTTACTATACCTCATATAGCTTAAAAATGTAAGAAAACGTAATACAGAATGCTTTCATTTTGTGATAGCAACAGGAGCATAAAATGTAACTAATTTATAAATAGAGGGAATATTACCTCGGATAACAACACTGGCCAGTTAACGAGTGATATAGCATTTTTATTTACCGTGTTGACAATGAATTGCATAAGTAGCAATGCTTAAGTTCAGTTTAATGCCTATGGGGGGATTGGAAGTCAGCAACACGGTTCTAGAGAGCAAATGTTGTACGTGATATATAACATGTAAATGGACTATGGCCGGGGGAGACCGTTCCATTTGCATTGTAATTTTTCCTCCAGGGAAATGGTGCACAAGGCGACAGAGTGAAGGCGAGCATTACCTGTTTATAAAAGAAAGATATCACCTATTGCGATATTATGTATGGAGAATTAATGGTATTCACAGTACAGGGTTTGCTTAATAATCCCATCAATCAATGAATAGTGGTTCCCTCTTAAGAATCTGGTTTCAAATTGTATTGTATACACGTAAAGTGATGGCATTTACGTTATTTTACTTGCTACTACTCGATACAGCATGTGTTCATATCTAACATATCCATCTTTTAAAAATTTCAAATTACTTTTACTTGATTTGTGACGGATCTATACTCGACTGTACTAATTCCTTGGGGATTCTTCTTGAAAAAAAATTATCAACCAACTTTCACCGAGTAAGGAAGCGTGATTATGCAAATGAAGTATATTATACAGATTCTGTATTCATGAATTGGCAAGGAGTTGGCAAGTTAGTTTGTTAGTTGAAGAGTGAAGAATCGTGGAATTATTAAGAAATTTTGGAGTTCATTCATGAAAAGGATTACAGAGAGTGGATTAATCGAAAGTGATTAAATCCAGATAAGGATCTCCAGCAAAGATTAAAGTGTATGATCCACTTCATAAAAGTACAGGTATCGTGATCCTTGTTTAATTAGAAGTTAGCTTATTAATATGCGACGTAGTTTATGCGTGCGACGTAGTATGGAGCGTGTTTAAGCTATCTTGGAATCAGTTGAGGGTCCGTATTATTATCCCCGTGCTATTGAATCTCACCTCCGCTCTCTACTATCTGATCGGTTACCTTAATTAGATTGTTATTGGGTCTGATTGATATTTTGGTGTCAATAAATTAATTAGAGTGAAACATGTCTAATGATAATTCTGTTTTTCCCACACACCCAGCCGTGTCTTCGAGTAGACAAGAGGTTTCAGATGGAAGCAGGAACCGTCCGGCATTACAGATTTATTGTGGCATTTTAATTTGCTTCTTAATTTTTAGAAACAGTAGTAATTCTTAAATTTAATATATTAACGACTAAATGTTTAAAAAATAAATAAGCATTTTTGTTGTTACTTATGCCGCCTGATCGACAGTAACATTAAATCAAGGCCCACGGAATTCATCGTGGTAAGGGGCTAGATTTTTACACCTGTCGTTCGCCGTATCTTTGAGCAACATATAGGTGACAGTACGATTTGTCTTAGTTCCACCCCAATTTAGAGGAAGAAAACCTGGCGAGATGTGGTCAAAGGCCTCCCACCTCTATTCCCATTCCACCTTCCACACGAAAGGACTTGCTGCTCAATGGCTATTTAGAGTACTCCCATGCCGCAAAGGCACTATACCAGGCATGCCCAACTGTCTACACTATTTTAGACTTTTATACTATAGACAGCTGAATTGAAAAAAATGTGTTTTTACCCACCCTCACCTCTATTCGTGCATTTTTTCCCGAAATAATGTTTCCCCCCTTCATTTGACTCCCAAGCAATAAGAAAATGTTTACAATATTTTTAGTTCCATTTAATATATAGAGGTGGAATCAGCGCCTCCAAATTCCCAAATGGAGCTAATAGAATTACAATCAAGCATCGAGCTAAAACACCTGTGCGAAAGGAATAAGATTGAGTATTATCAAAAATATATACTCGAAGATAAATTTCCAAATTTAAAACGATTGGCTATGCGCATTATATCAGCATTTGAAACAACTTATGATTGCCGAGTCATTTTTTTCCAAATTAAACCTGATAAAAAACAAACTATCGCAGAGAGTTACTCGATGAAAACACAACCAATCAACTACGATGCGTGTTGACTAAATTATCCGTTGATATAAAAAGATCTCAAGTAAAATGCAAAAACAAATATCATATTAATTGTAACGGTAATAAAATATTTTTAATGTTGTAAAATACAAAAATACTTTGAAAAATTTGTTTTATTTTGATATATGCGGCCCACCTCAGTTTAGTAAACTTTTACTTGGCCCACCAACTTGGCACCCCTGCACTATACATTTTCAAACATCCATGCCTTCTCCGGGATTCGAACCAAGGCCCTACGACACAGCAGTCAGTGTCATTAACCACTATACCGGATAGGCGGCACAAATAAATGTTAGAAAAGTTATGTACCTAATGGCCCATCTAATAAGCACGCATCTAATTTATACACAAAACACAAGTTTTATTATACAATATATACATACAATTATACAATATTCATATGACACGCATACTTATTGGTAATACAACTGCAATATTTACTTTAGGAAAACTATTTTAGTCGAATTTATTATCTTTAAAATATTTTTTCACAAGATAAAATTTTAGTTTCAATTGTGTGTAGTTTCTTTCAAAAAATACTTACATTCATATGAATATATATAACTTCCTTGTGCCAGAGAAACTTTTTTAATTTAGTGCCAGAATGTCACCTCATTGAATGTTATGCTAAAAGAATCTCAAAAGTGACACATTCCCTAATATAAAATTCGTTTTCTCATTTTTTTTAAAAAAAAGATTAATAATGTATAAAAATGGAATTATATAGCTAATTAACAATCACATTAGCTGTTAGATTTAACGTTTTACTGCTTTTCATTTGTATTCTTCAAAGCAGTTTAAATACAAAACATTAATGCAGGCAAAAGTGCAGTTCCATCCTTAGCACAAATCATGTCAAGTTTCATATGATCGTCAATACATCTAACTGGTTAATAAATGTCATGTCATCAGCACTTATAACCATGACACAATTTATACACTGTAAGGAAATAAAGGGTAAGGAGAAAAGATACCGAACAATGTAACTGACATCGATTCAGATTAATGTAGTATTTGAAAACAAGAATATTACCAGAACGACCGAAGGACAGCCACCACTTTTAATGCTCAAAGTAATATAATCACCGTTCAGGGTTAAAAAATTGGTTTGCGTTCTTAATATCCATCAATTATTCTGACGCCATAGACACATTTCATTAGTGGGATATATTAGTTAAGTGTATTGTAACAGTTATGCTTCCAAAGTATGTCTTTCCGTAATTCTGAAAGTGGAACACTGTGTTTTGTTTTTGGGCGATTGTACCATGAGGATTATGTCCGACAGAGACAGAAAAACCGTTAGCGCTCCGGTTATTAATCACGTGGTGTGAAAGAATGTACGTGTCAGGGAAACGCTGGGGTGAAATGGATGACCGGAGATATGATTTCTTTCCAACAATAGATGCTCAATAATCGTTCTAAAAATTATCGTCTTATTATTTGAATAATAGGGTATCAATTAAAAACGCTCATTTGGTTATATTGATTTTTTCGGGGTGATTCTTTAGTGTGAATTGGTTAAAAATAATGAATTGGTCTTGAAAGTACCATGATTATTAAAATGTATTAATTTGTCGCTGTGATCTGTTCCGTTTTCAAAATTGCAATAATTATAAAAGAATTTATCCCTGTAATGTTGCAAGAAAAGAATAAAAACTAAAATTATGTTTTTGAATATACTTGATGATTATTTGTTGTTAATTATGTAAACATTAGCAGATATTATACAACACTCTACTTAGACACCCACACAAGCACATACAATTGTTTTTTATAAATGATTTTGAATGGTTTTATTTTTATATATTTGTTCATTGAGATATCTCTTGCACGCTGGTATTAAAATTATAGTACATATATACACTGTAAGGACTACATATGTGTATGAAAAAATATAGTGATGTAACAATGTTATCAAGTCAACTGTATAATAAATATATATTCGTAATAATTCACTTAAAATTCCTCTCGTGATATTTTAATTGATTCTTAGTGGTCTTCACCCCCCTTCCTTCCGAGACTGTATGATAATTAATATTTTTATTTTATCTGCTTAACAGGAATTATACATAACCACAATATAATCTCCTAAAATACTGCCACATTCGCATTTTTAAAAAAGGGGGTGATGCAGTTTTATATCATTTGCGTATTCTGAATAATCACAAAAGTCTTTAAGGGAAATCATATGATTCCAAAGGCTTAGAAACCTATAAAAACTCATATCTCCGGGGCAAAAGTAGAACGCTTTTTAAAACGCTTAAATAATACAATTTTTTTTCTATAGATAATTTTAAGGGAAATTAAAAAGGGAAAAATTGTAATTTCTAAAGTCAGAGTTTGAAACTCAGTAACCGTTTAAACAAAGAGACTCCCGCGTACAGCTCGCGAGACTCCGTGTGTCGATTCCTGATGTAGAATAGCTGATGCGCGTAAAATTTGTGGTGGCTTAAAATCATAACATGAGATATTGTGTGGAAATTCAAGTAGGTTGCCCTTTTAGGTTTTTATCATCGTCTGTTGAACGAGGCTCAAAATTATGATCATTGCCAATAAGACTAACTTAACTTTTGACTGCGAAGTTTTTAAAAAAAATTAACAATCAATGTATATTTCATTAATTATCAGTCAATCTATATATTCTTATTCATTATCACCAAACTATTAATGAAGAAGTACTGGCTTGAAATAAATTAACTGAAATCATTTGTATTTTCCATATGTTTTTATGATTATTGTGGCGATATCTATGTAAGCCAGTAACAGCCTCCGGACAGGGGTGATCACTTTTGTTTAGCGGTATCGTGCTTACGAACCCATAGGTCGCGGGTTCTAGCCCAGCACATTGGTGACATTGGCTGAAAAGAAAAAAACGCAAAAACTTCTGATCTGTCGCGGCGCCAACTACCCGCAAGAACAACAAGCAAAGTCGTCAGATCCACTTGACGCAGCAAGCAAAGTCGTCAGATCCACTTGACGCAGCAAGCAAAGTCGTAAGACTCACTCGACGCAGCAAAATCGCCAGATTCACTTGACGCAGAAAAGTCGTCAGACTCACTTTGCGCAATAGTAACAACTCCCACAATCACCATAACAACAAATATCTCGTTCTTTCGCCTATCCACCGACTTACTGGTGGGAGTACTGTGGCGGTAACTTAGAAAGCCAGTAACACAGCCTCCGGACAGGGGTGATCACTTTTGTCTAGTGATATGTTACGTGCTTACAAACCCATAGGTCGCGGGTTCTAACCCAGCACAATTATCAAGTATAATTCGTTAACATGCAAAAGGTTCATTTAGGGTGTGTAAATATAACACGGGAAGCATTTTTTTACATCTTTTAAAATAGAAATAAAATACTTTTATAAAAACATTAAATAATATTAGTATGCTATGAAAAAAAAACGAAGAAATTGCTTTATTTTAACGCTATTATTTAGTACAAAGTTTAGCATAGAATGTTCGTATTAATGAATATTTAATATAATTAAAATATTAAGATGTAATTTAATAGGATTTATGAATTAATGATTTAAGTTTCGGTTTTTGAATACTACACAATTACGTAAATCAAATTTGCTTTACATGTAGTTTTAATCAATCATTTCTCTAGTTTCTAGTTCGTAATTTTTCATTCCTTCGTTTTTTTTCTAATTTATTTTCTAAAAAAATGTCTTTTACGGTATAAAGTTTTTTAGCGTTTCTCAATTGAACACTTGTTTTAACAAATTAATCGACTGCATCAGTAGAGGATGCTCTCAACGTATTCTTACTTTGAAAGTAAATAAAAATAAATAAATAAATAAAGTAGAAAAATGGTTATTCGTTTTTTTAATCATTATTTTTTATAAAAAGAAGTATAATTTATGATCGGAGCAATTTTTAAATACGCATTTTATATCACATAGAACAAAATTAAAGACAATTACTTGTAGAATATTGATAATTAATGTACGAATTTTTTTACTACAGCAATTTGTACAAATTGCTAAAAGTATAAAACAATATTGGTATTTTTTTCCCATTTTGACATATTATATAGAATACAAAATTGTAAGTCAAAAAGAAATAAAATAATTTTAAAATGTTGGAAAACTTTAAAATGTTTCTTAGTTTTACAGACAAACGCATGCAATCAATAATCATATACTAAATTACCATAAATCTATTACAAATCAAAGTAATAAATAGAAATACAACAAGCAGTACAGGTCAAAAATAAGAAAGCCTCGGTAGTTTAATAACAAATTCTTAGACTTAGGACCTAAGATTGAAAGTTTATAACAAAATTTTAAGTACAGACAAACTTGTTCTATATTTCTAAATTACTGCACTGCAAGGAAGAGAAAATAATGTATAAATAAGATTCCATTAATTCTAAAGGTAATAATTATAATACTAGAAAACAATATTAAATATACTAAAATTAAGCTACTAATGCTAAATACAAGTTAAAAATGTTTAGTTTGAACTAAATATACATACTAATCCAGAAAGTTATAAAAATCTAAATAAAATAAGGCTTTCTAAGAAGACAATATAACAAAACAGCTATACACCACGATTTCTCACTTCAAATGTAAACGGAACTATAATAGTACAGCAAAACACATAAGGAAAATGATTATGTAAATATACAAAAATTTTATCTGGTACTAAGAAGGTATTTAAGGTATGTGTTTACCTTCGGAGCATTTTTTTTTAACTATATAAACTTTCAACTAAATAAACTTTTTATTATTTGAAATGGGGCATAAAAGTAGGAATTCAAGTACAATTTCCAAAAAATTAAAAATGAATTTTTATATATTGGGGATTTTGAGTGAAATTTTAGTGAAAAATTGCAGTTACGGTAAGGTTTGTATCGAAAATTCTAATTAATATATTTAAATAATATTTATACATTACATAAAATATATTATTATCTGTGCTTAGAGCTATAAAATTTGTGATACTTTCGAAAAGTTTTTGAAATATAGCATTTTTTATGCAAGAACTCAAATTTTTACAAAAAACTAATGTTGTTTTCTCTTAAAAAGTGCAATAACATACATAAATATATACACAGAGATTAGATTATAATCTAGACTGGCGATAAAACTAAATAAAACATTTTCTGAAAATTTCAATTCAATATCTTAAAAAGAAATCCTATAGTAAACTTTACCATGAAGCAAAAAATTGAAATACATAGTTTCTCAGAAAATGCATTAAAAAAATTTTAATATGGTATAAAAAATTTTCTACTAATTGTAAATTTTTTAAACTCACCATATTTATGGGTCAAGATTTCTTTAGATTCATGTTTAACTAATTCGGACTTTTTTTAAAAAACTTGAGCTGTTTTGTGGTGAATTTTATAGACTTTAACAATTGTCACTTTTAGTAAAATTTTGATGAAAAATTACATTTACAGAAAATTCAAATAATATTTACACTGCACGTGAAAACATCTTTATATGTGTTTGGAATAAAAAGATTTGTAATACTCTCGAAAGTTTTAAAATTATGTCAAATTTTTTGCAAAAAACACGAATTTTTAAAAAAAAACGAATGGCTTTATTTCATGAAAAAGCAATAAAGTACACAAATAAATTTTCAGACATTAGATTTTAATTCAAAACACAGATATAACTAAATAAAACAGGCTCTGAAAATTTAAATTCACTATCTTAAAAATATTTTGAGTAGGGGTGTACTTCCGGTTTTGTAAACTTCCTTTCCGGTTTACTAATTATGCTATAACTTTGCTTCTAAATATCGTAGAAATAAAACTAGAGTGTTTTAGGAATATTAAATGTATAGGCTATAAGATAAATGCATAAAATCAATTTCGAAAAATTTTCTCCAAAACGACGAATTTTGGGTAGTTACCATACCTTAAAAAACAATATCTTTTCCTTAAAACTCACCACAAAAGTTATTTTAGTAAAATTTTTTCAAGTCCTTTTCACAGAATATTTTTTTTTTTTTTTACTCTTGAATAAACTAAATTTTTTTTAAAGAAAATACATTTATTACTTCAGTAATGTGCTGTATTCTAATAGTTTTAGTTAAAATTAGAAGAGTGGGAATATCAGGTAAAAATTATTTATTCTTATGAAAAATGAATTAAGTAAAAATTATGGCAATAATTATATGTTAACGAAAGCTTCTACTTTGGAGCTATTATTTCAACTTTTTGCGTAATTTGTTGTAAGTTTGGAGGAGTACCAAGAAAGGAAAGGAAACCGTTTTTTACCTAATATGCATTGCAGATTCAAATGAAAAAAATTCGAAAGTAGATAGTCACTTTTTAGCGATGGAATATTAATATTGTCAGAATGTTGCACTAAGTTAAAAAGTGAACTATTTTTAAGTATATCACATTCGAAAATGAAGTATTTGGGCACAGCTGATAAATTTTCGATTACTAATTAATTTTGCAAATGAGATAAATTAACTTAAAGTGATTAATTTTTAGAGTAATGAATAAGAGCTTGGAGAACAATTCAATATTTCTTTGTTTTTAAAAAATATATTGATTTAATACATATTCATATAAATTCTGATTTGCGCAATGCGAAAGAATAAAAGCTAAAGTAGTGCAAATAAAAATTTTTGCTTCATGACCCAAGAATAACATTACAATGGTAGTCATTTAAATGTTTTAACTAAGTAAAATTTTCAAACAATACTAGTTTCATAAAATACATAGTAAATGATGTAGCGAAAATATTTTCAAAAATAAATGTTTATTTCTCATTTGATAAATGAAATGTTATTAAATGGCCAACATTTGTTAACAAATGTTCCTGAAAGAATAGTAAAAAGAAAAAAATGTAACCATTTCAAATATCTTCCTTTCTTAAGGCACTATCACACACGCGTATTTCGAGCAACCGTTTAGCTGAATTTTTCAAGCAGCTGAGAGTGAAGTGTTGCCGTAACTAAAACGACAGGCTCAGAAGTCAGCTACGCTCTATCTCCACATTGAAAAATTACTCGCCGATTCGGAAAAAGAACATCCAATATTATTTCTTTTCTATTTCGATCGCGCTTTTGTTCACGGGTGTAAACAGAAATGGAGCAATAGTCTGTTAAAATTATAGTATGCCATGAAACTATTTTACACCATTAAACTATTATACACAATATCTGATGCGTTTGACGAAGCCGAGGCTGCCATTTTTGCCACCATCTTGTTTATGACGTAGTAAGCCGAAGAACCACATTGGCTGGAATTTCAAGCAATTTTTATTTGGAACAATTTTTTCAGCTCACTTGGAAAAAGATATTCGGAGCCGTTGCTATGGCAACTAGGTAGGAATTGTTCGGAATTGTTTGCCTTCAAGGAAAATTGCTCCAAATATGCCTGATAAGGTTTTTAAGCTATAAGTTTGTGTCTTCTTAAAATTTCTATTACTTAAATTTCAAGAGACTTGAGAGATTAAAGAGATTCCCTTTTCAAGTAATTACAGTGTTCTTAAAGAATTTAATGAAAAACAAAAATGTGTGTTAGAATATGTTTACTAATATTTCCACCTTTGAGGTGTCAAATTGTTTCGGTTTATTTTAATTTAATTATCACAGTTTTCTTTATTCATCAAATTAAAGATATTATCTTGAAAAAAAAAGGATGTACAAATTACTGTGTTTTAAAAGCGCACTATATACAGAATTTAATGCATTTTCCCACATGATTGTAGTTTTTTAAATTCATTGAAAATATTTGTACTTTCAACTTAGTCAACAAATCTAAGACAAATAAAACATAACGATATTTAAAATAAGAAAATTTTAAATGACCGTTTCAGAGTGTTATAAATTATAAGAGTTATTATTTTGGTAAAATTATCAAGAAAGGCAAATTTTCCTTTATATTGTGGTGTTACTGAGCAGTAACAATAAAATGGTTTTATATTAAGTTCCACGCTATTTAAAATTATTTACAAAATATATAAGTGTTGGACCAATATTATTCTAATGTATTTGAAAATATTATGTTATAAAGAATGCATTAAGGAGAGGGAGAGAGATTAAAACATGTCAAATAACAATGAATCTATATGAATCCGAAATAGATTTAAAATGAATTTATATTTCCTAAATCGTTCTTCTTAATTATTTTAATTAAAATAATGGAAATTGATATATTATCATTGGGCTGTAATGAAAGTTTTTCGCCAAAGTCTGTAGGTCTATCTGAGTCCTTGATTTTAAACTTTCAATATCAAACCTTCACAGTGTCATATAATACAGCAATAGTACCTAAAGCTGTACATATGACTCTGTGGTATTCTGTAGCTGTCTTTTTGCAACAGAACTCGAAGTAAATGATGGTTTTAATCTGGTAGAGTAATAGTTCAACTTCAGATACCTTGTACTAAATAACAACGATTTTTTTTTACAGATTCACCACACAGTTTTCTAAAAAAAGACTTGTTCTTTCGATTGCCAAAAATATTCTGACAAAAATATAAGCAAATACGCCAACGCGAACTGTTTGCACAGACTATATTAACAGTGGCGAGAAACTCGTTACTACCAGATACATTCTAGCCATTTTAGTATAATATATTAATGTATGTCCACTACATTATTTCTACTTCATGAATAAGTCATTAAAATGTTTACTATTACACGAGTACACTTTTCTTGCATATATATTCACATTATAAATAAAATACTTTGGGATACTCATTTAATTTACAGGGTTGGCACAGTTGAAAGTATTAAAACTTTTTTATATTAAGGGTTAATTCTAGGTATTTTTTTAAATATGATTAATACTGCATTTCAGTTTCATGCTACAAAAATTGTCATTTTCATAGAAATTCAACAAACTTTCAGATTGTTGTAACAGTATTGTTATTGAAGAAAAACCCTTTGAATCCCGATATTATTAGAAAATATCTAACACGTTAAAAGAACAACAATTAACCATCTTAATCTTTGAACTGAATAATTAAAAGTAATATTTAAATGGAGTAAATACTCTGATTAAACTATGGTAAAAGCCGAGCTAAATGGAGGAGAAAGAAACCCGTCCAAAGGAGCAAAAAAGAAATTTCGAAAACGGGAATATATTATTATAGAAATATATAACGGCATATTATTATAGAAATCACACCCACCGAAGTGTTGATATTGCGAGGGAAAGGGGAAATTTACCCACTCGAGAAAGCCCGTGCAACGCTGGGCCATGCAGATAGTTAAACGTTTTAATTATTGAATTTCATAATACAAAATAATACAATCTCTGACAATAAAGTTCTCGGAATAAAATCAGAACGGCCGATTTGGCAATATTGGCGAAACAAAACGCTGCACATGAGTAGCGGCAGGTGTTGAACATTTGCCCTCCCCTCCCCCCTCGTTGGTCAGATAAGCGTCGTTCGCGTTCCGTGTAAGACTTGTTTTACAAAGTGCTTGTTTAATGCGATGGTGATCCATTTAAAGTTTGTTTTAAGCTTGGCCAGACACCGAAAGAAACTTTTGTGATGTTGTTATGTGTTTATGAAGATCAAACACTGTCCATGAAATGTGTGCGTGAGTGGTTCACCCGCTTTCGAGAAGGCCTGGGCAGTGTTTCTCCCCGTAGCGAAAGACCGGCGACCTCCGTCAGAGACGAAAACATTGAAAAAGTGAATGCTACCTTTTTTGATAGTCAAAGCCTTATCCACAAAGAATTTCTACCTGAGAGAACGACGTGGAATGCTGCAAGGTACATTGAAGTTTCGATTGGTTTCATGAAAGTCTACACAGGGTACGACCCGAGTACGCACAACAAAGTTGATGATTTTTTGTTCAAGACAAAGCTCGTCCTCACACGGCCAATATCACCAAACAGTTCCTAGCAAAAAAAAAGGGGTGGAGCAAATTGAACATCCTCTACACTCGCCAGATCTCAATCTTTCAGACTTCTTCCTATTCCCACGGCGCAAACTCGCTTTGAAAAGAAAGAGATTTGACGATATTCCTGATACTCAACGAAAGGTGACGAGGCATTTGAACTTCATCCCAACAGAAGACTTCTTGCAAAGTTATAGACTTTGCAAGAAGATCTGCTATAGACATGTATAGCAGATCTCAGCGATTCATAGTCATGGGAGATGATTTTTTCGAACAGTAAAGGTAACTTTCATTAATATTTCATTTATGTTAATGTTACAGGACTATTCACAGAACTTTATTGTCAGAGGTTGTATTTTAAAAGAATAATTATTTTATGATCTATTTTGCCTTGATTTATTTTAACTAACTATTGAAAAATATTTAGTTATTACTTTACTTCTAATTCCTTGTAATTTTAACAATAAATTTGTAAGGAATTTATATTCCTTCTTCCCTCTAACGCGGCTAGATGTGTGAGGGAAACTATATGATCAGACGACATGGTGAACTTCAATTGTTTGTTTGTCAGAATATTCAACACAGACACAATAATACTCCAAGTAAGATAAATTTGATCAAATAGAGGACTAAGTGAGACAAGATAGAGTGGGGATAATGTATACGCTCATTCAAATATATTATTACGATAACTTATACAAAGCCTTATTAAGAAGCGCACTCATAATTTAACTGTCTAACTTCTATTTGAAATAAGAGAACAGTACCTGAACTCTTGAAATCCTTTAAACTTTAGACGTGACCTTAAACACTTCTCCAATAGTTGACTGAAGCATTTCTTTGAGATTGCAACTTCACGCGTCGTACACAGTTTACGTATACGTATTACTGTCGATTTGCTTGCTTCTCATCTATTCATTTCACATCCAAGCAATCCTCACTTCACTAACACTCAAAATTCGCGAATACAGAATTTATATACGAGTATTAAACTTAATTTGCATAATCATGTTTTCCTGTCCTCGGAGAAGGTTGGTTGAAAGAATGCTGCCCCTAAAGGAATCCTCAAGGAGTTAGTGAAAGGACGAGTATAGATCCGTCTCACATTTCACAATAGTTGCAATTAAATTATTTCTCATATCGGAATTCTTTCACATTTTTTAACACTTTTGTACAAATTGTAAAAATAAACAGCTCACACGTTCATAAAAAATTTGGAAACAAGTTTTTTTCGATTATTTTTTGATTACTCAATTTTGTAAACGTGGGTGATTTCAATTCGAGCTTATCTTATAAATACACAATGTTTTCCAGAAAAATCAATTTTTTACTTCTGTTACAATGTAAGAACCTTAAACAACGTGGAACAATATACATTTTATAGCATTTTTCCCGACAAAAAAGGTTAGTGTACTCATTTAGACAATTTTTATTTACTCCAGTAATGCATTTATACTTTACCCTTTCTCCAGAAAGGAATAACTTCATTATTCTTTCACGGAACTCCCAAGTCCCGACCTCATTACCAAGGTAAAACTTCGCCTTAATTCGATTGAAAAAAAGGCAGCACAAATAAAACAAAACAACTTTCGGTTGAAGAACTTTTTATCACCTACGCTTGATCAGTTTTTACTTTAAATAATTTTTTTTATCAACAGAGTACGTGAGAGAGTTCTTTTTTGTCTCTGGTATTTTTCGACATTCCGTGATAAATGAGGTCGGGAATAAGATTGAACGGCGGTCGAAAAACATTACCTAAATTTCTGCTGAAACAGACGGATACTCTTTGATGATCGAAGAACATTTACGAATGCATCAGAGATCCGCACTCAAGACGCCCCCAGCCATAGATAAATTTCTTTCCATTGAAAAAAAAATCTCTATTTGATGTATATTTTGGATCAATGTGTTTTGGAATGTTTTTTAATCTAGAAGATTCCATCTGAATATCTTATTCAACATTTGAAAATATTCTGAGAAGGTTACTCGAAGTATGTTAAAGTAATCTGGAAGTTGAGATAAGGATTTAAATCTATTACTTAAAATGTTATTCATTTTATATTAAAAATAAAAGAACTTTTTTGAATTGCATAGAACTAATAGTATCTCACTAGATCAACGTGAAATCTGTTAGTTCTGGATTCCTTCAATTCAAATTGCTTTAAATTACATTTGAACTAGTATTCATTTTTTCCTTTAGAACAGTTTTTCTCAAACTGTGGGGCGCGCCCCCTTTCGGGGAGCGTGTTGACCCTACAAAGGGGGGGGGGCGAACATATTGAAAAGTCGAAAACGAAAGATTACTTATAAAAATTATTAATTTACCAAAGATTTACAAACAAATAAAGCACACATTTACATTGACATAAATCACTTATAAATACAGCAGTGCTGCGCAATGTATTTTATAATCAATTTAACAATGCCAAGTTAAGAACAAGTTTAATAATTACCAGTGTGACCCCATAGTCTTGTCATGTATAAAATTATATGCAAAAATTAACACTTATCTTGATAATTTGTACGATTTATAATTAATCCCTTAAATACCGATTAAAAATTAGGCGATTCATTCCCCAATGTATTCATTCCCCAACCCTTCATGTAGAAAGCCTATCACTCTTGTAACTTATTTAAATGAAGTTCTTCAAGATTATAAGACTATTTGTGTTTCACGGATGGGAGTAAATTGAATGGAAGAGTTGGTCTTGCCTGCGTTATTTACGAGGAAGGATTTGAAAAAGCTACTTTCCAGAATTGATTAAGAGATATATGCTCTTATTTTCAAGCCGAACTACTCTGCATTAATCTTGCCGTATAAGTGAACCAGGACTCTCTTCGTCAGGGCGATACTCTCAAATTTCTTATTTGCACTGACTCGCTCTCTTCGCTTCATTCTTTGCACAATATAAATTCTACAGAAAAACTTGTTGTGGAGGTTTAGTCTATTCTGTACAACCTTGAAGACTGTGATATCCACTTTTCTTATGTTCGGGGTCATAGTGGAAAACTCGGCAATGATAGAGCGGACCAGTTGGCTAAAGAGGCAACTTGCCAAGATATGAGCCTTTCGATGTCTGTGCCATCGTCCCCCTGGAAGCATTTAGCTTGGGAAAGAACTGTTTCCGACTGGAACTCCAAATTCTTGGCCTCACCTAAAGCTTTGTGGACTAAAAAGTTTTTCCCGACCATTTATCAACGGCTAAAATGTAAGAAATTTTTTACTGATTTTAAGTTATCCCAGATTCTAACAGGACATGGTAATTTTAAGAGCTATTTATTTAGATTTAACTTAATTGGTAATGATATTTGTTCTTGTGGTCTGGACGCTGAAACCGCGGAACATGTCTTGTTGTATTGTAATCTATATTGTTGTAAAAGAGAAAATTTTAAAAGGAGTTAAAATGCTTAGGTATTTCCTGGCCACCCATTTTGTCTTTGTTAGTCAATTGTTCTGAAAGCCTTAATGTCTTGAGAAAATTTGTTTACAGTATAGATTTTTAAAATTTTACAGATACTTTCCTTTCTTTATATTTGTGCATTTTCTCCCTTCCTTTATTTTAGTTTTGGCTCTTTATGTTTTTTCCCCTCCTTATTATGTTTTTTTTTCTTAATTATGTTTTTTTGTCATTATT
This sequence comes from Trichonephila clavata, assembly GCA_019973975.1. Classification (NCBI taxonomy): domain Eukaryota; kingdom Metazoa; phylum Arthropoda; class Arachnida; order Araneae; family Nephilidae; genus Trichonephila; species Trichonephila clavata. The sequence goes on along the minus strand of BMAO01019087.1, from coordinate 81,831 downwards.
ATTTTGTAATGTTGTTACCACTTAAGTCTGTAAGCCTCATGTTATGCAATGTGGAGCAGGAGGAGTTTTGCAAATAAATTTATTTTAAAAAAATGCCACCGTTTAACACGTAGGTCATTGGTAATATGTATGTGGTGTATTAAAGGGAAGGAACAAATAAGCAAATCCTCTGAAAAAAGTAAATTCTTCGCGCACACACGGTCAAGGTTATTTTATTTCATTCCAAAGCCTTCGGAATAATTTAATGGATAACCGTTTACAGAAAAGATCGTACTTCGGAAAGACGTATATATACTTCCTGGCAATTAACGCATTGGCTGAGGGAGACGTTTATGTACGCTGGCGGCACTTAAAGAGGTCAAAGTCGTGTTGTAGGTTTAGCATCATTGAATAGTATTATTGAATTCAATACATTGTTATTGTATGGAGGGGGCACGATGAAAGTTATGATTGAATATTGGGTCGAAAATATTTTGAGAGTTTGAGAAGCACTGCTTTATATTGATGCAATTAATTTTATAACTTTGAGGCTCAATTTTATCATATAAATGAACAAAATTATTCAGTATTCCCCTTATTACTCAGTATTAGTGGTATCAAGACATGAACTGGTAGTTCAACTTCAATATTTTCTGCTAAACAGTTTGTGAAAAATTCAGAAAAAAAAAACAAAGTAGGAAAACATGTAAACATTTAAAGTAAGACAAACATGAGAAAGTTTGTAATTTACACCAAAAAATTCAAAACTTTTAAAGAAATGACTCTAAGTTTTAGGAATATATATATACAAATACACGGGGGTCCCAGAATTACTAATGCAAACTTTAAGGGAAGGGAAGGGACATCACAAGGATTCAGATTTGCATGGCAATCCATGGTCGGAAAAGTCTTCGTTCGGCACCACGTGGCGTTGTTCACAAGAGCATTAGAGAAAACAGACCTGGATTACCGGAGTCATTTGAGCTGTCAATGACCACAGAGGAGTATGAAACGGTTTTACGAAAACCTAGCTGACAGATATGCAACTGATTCATGGATTGGTAGAAGAAAATGCACTAGCAGCAGAAATATTGTATCGCGAAAAGTACCCACAAAGATATACACCGGACTGTCGGATGCTAACTAATTTGCATCACAATTTGTGGGAATATGGATCATTACGAGATTACAAGCAGTATAAGGGTGGTCTACAAGGGAATCGAACTTCTTGCATAGAACAAAACGTGTTGAATACTGTTCGATCGTGTTTTACAAAGTGAAAGAAAACTATTACACTGATGCCTCTTCAAAGAGTGTCGTCACAAATTGTATTGCAATTTAGTAAACCTCCGATTGTGTGTGTGTCCGGTGTATCTCTTTGTGGGTGCCTTTCGTGATTCAATCTTTCTGCTGCTCGTGCATAAACTTCTACCAAACGTTGATTCAGTGGCATATCTGCCAGCTAGGTGTTCGTAAATCTATTTCAAACTCCTCGGCGATCAATGACAGCTCAAATGACTGCGGTAATGCAGGTCTTTTTACTCCAATGCTCTTTTGATCAACAACATCATGCACCGAAAGAAGACGTTTCCGGCCAAGGGTTGATGCGCAAATCTGAATCCTTGTGATGTCCCCTTCCTCGCCTTAAAGTTTGTCCCAATAATCCTGGGGTACTCTGTATATGTATGTATATGTTTATGTGTGTGTGTGTAAGGATAGTTATAAATTATACCTTACCTAAAATTATACTTCGCATTTAAACTTTGTTTTCCTTCCTCACATATTCGTATGTAAAGTTCTACAGTTATTTTAGTCACACATTCCTATTTCATTTCCTTTTGTCATAGTTTGAACGTACTTAATTCGAAACTTAAACAAAAAGATGCTGAATTTGCAATAATTGAAATAACCATACAATCCAACACAAAATCAAACACAATTGGCGTCGGTTTTCGCTGCTAATAGATAGTACGTTGTGAGTGTTTTGAGCACGTTGCACGTAGAACGTTGTGAACTACCGGGAATATAATTTTAAGTGTAATCTTAGTTCTTAAGAAAAGATCCACGTCATCAAATTTTTGCAGAGAGCAGACGCAATACTACCACAAAATCCGGGTCAGACCAATTTGTATGCTAATAACAAAATGTCATAATATAATACAGCTTTCTCGAAACTTTATCAATAAAAATAAATTGGAGGCTTTTGGATTATGGAAAACACATTTGACCATCATCAGCTCACCTCACGTTTGTGAAATTAGTTTTCAGTAATGAGTTTCAGAAATGCATCATAAATTAAGAAATAATTGTGTACAACATGGTTTCCAGAATGACTTTTAGCCATCATTACTTCCAAAATATTAGCAGAAACCGCTAACTTTATGTATATAATTATATTTATATAAAAATGGATGTTTTTATATATGATCTCGCTTTTCACCAACACCATTCAATCGATTACTATGTAAATTGGCATGAATATGTATTTTTTGTGGAGAAAGATTTTGTGCTATCCTCTTTCTTCCAGCTTCCCACCCGGTGGCGGTGCAACAGAGCAAATTCTGCACCCTTCAATACATCGCCAAGTTGCCAACGAGGATGCCAACTTAGCTGCATCGCCAATATTTCGCTATTTTCCCACTGAATCGCCATTATAATGTAAGGAACGACGTTGCATGCGAATATTACAATTTAAACATAAAATAAATGCATCAGAAAATAATATTAAAGTTTTACACACATTCGGATATTATTATTTACATTATTTTAAGCGCTCATTACTCAAAATTTATAACAATGGGTTACTTTTGCTGAGCACAGATCAGCTTAGGAAGATGTTTTCAGAAATAGACTCACGAGAGAGTGACAGGGCGTTATAAATTTTAAAAAAAAGTTCTTTTTATCAGCTAATAGACCTTAATACTTAAAATTTAACAAATATGTTTTTTTGTTCTGTTGAGATATGTAAAAAAGCTTTTTTTTAAAAAAAAAGTTTGCAATTCACGGAAAATTAACTCATTAAAAATTTCTTTATCTTTCAATCCGTATTGTTTAATTTTCCAATTCACCCGTGCGAAGAACGGGTACACTAGCTAGAAATATATATATATATATATATATACTTTTTAGATTGTATTTGAACCAGTGAATGCTGATTAATAATCGTATCCTAGAAATATAAGTCATTAAAAAATAACATAAGTTCCTAAAATTAAATTCAAGTTTTATTGGAACATTTATCGAAAGTAAAATAATTATATCCTCAAAAAGTTGGTTAGAATTTTAATTGAAGCTTTTTCTCGTTGATTTTAGTTTCATGGAATCGATAATGATTTACAAAAGTAAATAATTTTGCTTGATGTACTTTTACAATGCTGTTTCACAATCAATTTAGAAAAACAACCGAGGATATTATCTTAGAACATGATGATAATATTGAAGTATTTATTAATGAACGAAAAGTGTTATAATCATGAATAGAGGACTTTCTGATGTAAATAAAGCTTCACACATATTAAATGTTTATTTTGTGGCCCATCTGGTATAGTCGTTAGTCACGCTGACTGCTGTATTGTAGGGCAGGGGTTCGAATACCGGAGAAGGCATGTACATTTGTAAATGTATAGAGCCTTTGCGGCATGTGGGTATTCTCGAGCCGAAAGTTCTCTTGTGAGGTTGGTGGAAGGTGGGAAGTCCCTGCCTCCCTCAGAGTGCTCTTCCTCAAAATTAAGGAGGAATCGACCTAAATCGTATTGTGACCTGTATGGTGCTCAAGGCAACAGCTAACGACAGTCTAGCCCCTTATCACGATGAATTTTGTGGGCCTAGATTTGACTCAGTCGAGATCAGGTGGGATAAGAAAAAATGTGACAACAAATGTTTCCTTTAGATAATTTAGAATCAGTTAACATGTCTGACAGAGTTTATGTCCCCCCCCCCTTCCCAAATTTTTCAATTTAATTCCAAATAATAAATTATTATAATGATACATTTTTTTTTATTTTTGTGCATTTCCTTTATAAAAGATGTCTTTTTCGTAAAATTTTAAGTCATCGCTAATATATGCACTAAGGTCATGGCTAAATGAACTTGAATAGTTTCAGGATTCTACTCGAAATATTGTCGTGAATTAGTTCTAACTGTAATTCCATTTAGCTCACATATGCTCCTAATTTAATTCTAAACCTATGTTAATCGATCGTCTTACATGATGATCTATTGCCGGTACGATATATTTTACTCATCGCATTATTCCCATAATCCGAGTCAAATTTATTGGCGATTAACTGGTTTTATCCCTTTGTTCATCTGAATTCAAATTGAACCATAATTGTCCCAAATTGCTAGCCGCTAATGTTTCCCTCTTGGTCTTTCTAAGTAATTTTCAGTTTCGTTTCTAGAATCTAGAGATTTGGCATTTTGATTCTATCACTGTGTTTGCTATTTTATTCTTCTGTAGAAAATTTTTTTGTAATCTTTGTCACTTTAAAAATATATATTGGTAGATAGCAAATACGTCAACAAATCTCTTAGGTATATTGATGGCATTCTGAAGCAAAGTGAAATGACGAGGTTGACACCTTCTTCTAAAAACTTTCACCTGAAAGTGTGAGTTGAGTCATTCAAGTCCATCCAAACTTTTTGAGAAGCAGTTTATTTTTTTACTACGCAACTGTTCCAAAACTTAAATTTCCCGGTCTAATCAAGAATCGTAAAGTGTCTATTTACGAAATTATATACTGTTTCAATTTCTACTTTTAGTTCATTCTCTCTCTCTCTCTCTCTCTCTCTATATATATATATATATATATACCTTCACATGCACTTTTTTAAACTTGTAGGGATGACACTTGATGTTAATACATTTTTTCAAATATTAATTCATTTTTTTTAAAATTAAAAAATAAATAAATAGTAACAAACAAAAATAATAGTCCCACACCATAGAAATTGAAATCGTTAGTTGTGTCCTTGTAGCGCAATGGATAGAGCGTTGGACTTCTAATCCAAAAGTCGATGGTTCGAATCTCAATTTGCTTGGCCTAATTTCAGAAAATGTGATTTCTTTCTTATTACAAAAAAATTTAAATAATGAATAAATATTTAAAAAACAACAAAATATAGTTCAACACTATGCATAGAAAGGAAATTGGTAAATTGCAAGGAAAATCACTTTTTATTTGGCACTTAATATTGTAATTCTGTCATATGTCTATACTGTGAATTATTTGCTGCTCAAAGACAGACAGTAAAACAGTGATTGCCAAACTTTCAGTACTGGCGATCCAGTTTTCACTCAAAATTTTCCTCGTTCCCCCCCCCCCTCCATACAAAAAAATAATCTATTGAATGCAATATTAATGTACTTTGATGCTAGAAATACAATACGGCAATTATAAACCGTAAAAATGATCAAGATAAGTATTAAATTTCGTATATAGTACTTTAAAGTAATAAATATTTCAAGCAGTTTACTTTCAAATAATAGGATAAGTTTTATATTGCTTTTCCTTTCCAATTTTTAAACTGAAGCAGATTGCAAAACAATTTTTAATTAAATTAAATATGTATTTCCTCACTCATCCATTTCGAAAAGTACAAATGTCATTAGAATAAGTAATATATATAAATTTTTTTAAAATTTTTTTTAATTCAATAGGTCAACCAAGAATTATTTTATTTTAGTTACTTTTTATTAAATAGTTACAACTAATACAAATATGTATATACATTTGACAGAATCACACAATTCAAATACAGAATAAAAAATGATTTTCCTTGCAATTTTCTATTTTTCTTTCTATATATAGTGTTGGACTCTGTTTTTGTTTTGTTTTTTGCTGTTTATTCATTAATTAATTTTTTTTCTAATAAAGAAAATAAATCCCCTTTTTAGAAAATAGACCAGCCAAAGTGAGATTCGAACCCTCGACATTTGGATTAGAAGCCCAACGCGCTATTCATTGCGCTACATGGACACAACGATCTTACTTTCTATATATGCTGTTGGACTATTATTTTTGTTTGTTACTATTTATTCATTTTTTAAATTGATTAATGAATTAATATTAGAAAACACTATATTAACATCAAGTGTCACCCACTACAAGTTTACAAAATGTATTTGAACTTGCATGGATGAATAGAAAATATTTTATTAAAGATTGAAAATTTGAACGATATATATATATATATATATATATATATATTTAAATATATCCAAAATACCCCACACTAATATAACCAAGCAAATATTCAAATCATATTAAATCTAGAGTACAACATCATATTTCAAAATTTCAATGGCGAATAAAAATAATGAATATCAACGTTTTCAAGCGAAATTAAAATTGTATAAGATAAAAATTATAAAATATCCAAGTGCAACCTCGGACTTAGGACCGATAAGTGGGGTTAAACTAGTTTGATGGCGCCAACCTTCCCCTATTGCAACTTGGTAAACTAATCGGAAATATCCAAATTCACAAAAATTTAAAATTTAAAAATTTAAACTTAAAAAAACTTTTCTTTTAAAAATTTAAAATTAAAAAATATTTCTCCTTTTAATACTTAAAAAAATTAAACTATTCGCCATTGCATTCTGAAGGATATAACATAAAAATGTTAAAATGCAAAAACATATATATATATATATATATATATATATATATATATATATATATATATATATATTTATATATATAGGAAACAGTAAACTAAAATAGTAGGAATTGAAAATAATTTTGTCTCTGGTGCTCTCTATCTTACATTGATCCATCTGGCATTCTCGTGGACATTAGTATAACCGCCTAGGTAACCTATTGGACGTCTGCGTAAAATGTGTTATAAATGCTGCACTCGTTCGATTTTCAGTTAAATGTAGAAGAGTATGTTTTTCAAAATTTTATGTTAGAAACTGACACTCTGTCAGTTTCTAACATAAAATCTTCTTTTGAAAAACTTTGTTCTGCAAGACTAGCCCATGGGAGTCACTAGTAATTATTGAATTTGTTCTTAATTTCGTATTGATAAATTAGTTATTAAATACATTGTGCAGTACTGATACAATTATTATGTCAGTGTAAATGAATATTTTTTTTATATGAGAATGTATTTTGTTTGCTTCCGTTCAGTAAATTAATAAATTTTAAAATAATTTTTTTTTATTTTTGACTTTTCGATACGCTTGCGCCCACCTTTTAGGGTTATCACGCCCCTAGGAGGCGCGCCCCATGGTTCGAGGATCTCTGAAGTAAAGTGAAGAAGTGTAAAAAGAGAAACAGTATTTTACTGTCCAGATTGCGAAGATGGGCTATGCACAGTATCGTGTTTATATCATACACGATCAAATTTTGATTAATAATTTCACAATGATTTATGTAAATGCTAAAGTTGCAAATAAAATTTGTAATTCAAGATAAAAGCTTGGTAATATAAGCTTTATATTTATAGTTAGTGTGATTTGACTCCAAAGTCTAATGATTTCTGCCATACGGGAAGCCAACTTTACAGGTAAATTAACTCATTTATTTAAATAGATATTTTTTACATTAATTTTTAAGAACTTTTATAGGTGAATGGTATACCTGTTATGATGAAAAAGTATGTATGTTTTAAAATAAACATAAAAATTTGATAATTTTTTTCCTTAGTTCAGAAATAAAATTAACCTGGAAGGGGTTAATTCTATATATCGTTTCCTGCCGCCACGTTAGACGACAAGGTTTTTGTACGAGCTATTCTAGAAAGCTCGTTTACGTTATGTACATCAAATAAACAATACAGCAAACTGTTTGCGAGTGACCTTAAAATCTGGACAATGATTAGATAACGAGAAACGAAACTGATCTAACTGTTCATTTTTTTTCAGTGTGCCTAACCTTTTAAGATGGGGAATTCAAGCCTGGTTCTCTTAATCGCATAGCAACTCTCAATATTTTAACCCACATCTCAATTGGAACATTATTTGATTTAAGGTATCCGACTATATATATTGTTACGTAGATCGGGGTTCGAGGATTTTATGCAAAATCAATCGTAAATAAAAAGGGGATTCTTTAAGAGCGATAAGTATTTATTGTCGAAGATCAATCCTTGAAATACAGGATTCAGCAGCAAAATTCACAGAATAAATAACAGAAGGATTTCACACCTTCAACAGCACTCAGGCACAATAAACAGTGTCTAAAATACACGTATGTAAATGACTATTCACAAGCTCAGCCGAGCTGATCGCTAATCAAAACAATGCTCACTACTCGCTGGTTGAAATCAGACTGACCGTTGCGGCGGGTCTCTCTCTATTTATAAGCAGAGGCCGAAATTTCTGGAAAGATGCGCTCGTGCCACAGATCGTGAAATTAGTGGATTTTTCTACTAATTTCTAGAAGAATCCAGAGGGTGCCGAACTCGCCAACATGGTCGCCAAATTGATTGCCAAAGTCGCCAACGGTCGCCAAAAATGCCAACTTGGCTTTATCGCCAATATTTCGCCAAGTTCCCATTGAATTGCCATTATAACGTAAGGGACGGCTTGCTTGTGAATATTACAATCTTAACATAAAATGAATATAGAGTAATATAAAGGCATTGCACATCCAAATCCAAATTATTTACATTATTTTATACAAAATTTGTAACAATATATACCCTAAAACTGTGAATTTTGCCAAAAATTGACAAATTTTTTTATGATTTTATTTTATGAGCCATCTTATTAGCTTTATAAAAATACCAGATTTATCATTTTTCGTTTACTAGAGCAAAGGCTACAACTGTTTTAGTAAAAGCATATGCCATTACTTTAAGCAAAATGTCATACTTTAAAACGCGTTTTACTCAAAATGTGATTTTTTGAAAATAATCAAATGGGGTCAGCGATTGCCAAAACAGTTTTGAACATAACCGAACTGAAATTTGTGTTCTGTAAGTTCTCTATAATAGTAGAATTGTGTTTACCTTCAGATTTATCAATCACTGTTTTATTACAAAATTGACAGTCCCTTATGTGAATATAATCACAGTTTTTTTGAGATAAAGTGCTGTAGTTTTTGTAAAAAAGTAAATATCTCTTATCCTGAAGATCATTTCAAAATTGAATAATATAGCAACACATTAGATTGAATAAATTGAAAATTTGTTCAAAAACCTTTGGTGCAGAATGGGCCGCGTTTATGGTATTTTTTGTCAATTTTTACCTATTTTTCCCCATTTTAGACATAATAATTTCTTTTTCTCTACTTAATTTTAGCACATTTTTCTTAAAATGCACTAAACAAATCCAAAAATAACAAAAAAATCCCTATATCTCCTTTTTTAAAAACGAAAAGTTGTCGCAACCAGAACTTTACCTTAATAATATTCAATTAACTTGATATTCTTTTCTTTAAGAATAAAAATGATTTGAAGTACTGAAATATTTTATTAAATCTTGTAATTCTTTCGAAATATACTTAAAACATTGAATGAAATTACTTTCTGTTTTCTCTCCTATGTATCAGACTAGTAACTAACATGTAACGAATTTAAGATTTATGTAGCTGTAAATAAAATGATCATATAAAGTCTATACACAATGTTGCTTAATAAGTGATTTTTAATTAGAATTTATACCACGCGTAGTTAAAATATTTCCAATATTTGTACAGAAAGTCTGTTAATAATAACTATAACAATTAATTATGAAAATAGGAAATTTTAATGCAAGGCACTCAAAATGGGACTATGACGTAAAATTCCCAGAATGTAGTCCTAAGTTTGGTTAATTGTTATGCATACAAAATTACGTGCTAACGAGTAATTTGAAACCATAGGTTAACGATCATTTATCTGCCATCATTAATATTTCATTGAACAACCGTTTATTTACATTATCGTGATTAAACAAACGCATTGAGGAAAATTATTAATGATGCAGTTGAAAGATAAATTTAATGCATTATTTTCGTTTATTTTCTTCAGTCAGAATTCTCGATAGCATGTTAATGTAATTAAAACTACAAGTTTATAAATATAATTACATTAAAACAAATAATCTTAATAATTACCCGGAACACTGAAATTTAATCAAGTAATATGTATTTTAGTAATTACTTAAAATTTATTACGCTTTATACATTAAAAATCAAATTAAATATTTCGAATTAAATACACTATTAAGGTTGTTATGACTTACTTTAATCATTCAAAAGGTAATTTTTTTCTAGTGATGTCATGTTAAAATATTCTTCGAGTTTAGATAACAAATTAATTTAGCTTAGTATTTAAAAAAAGACATTTTTACTTGTTGTTGCTTCTCGAAGGGAAGGAAGCAAAGTTCCCAGAGCCTGAGACAGGTTGGACTTCTAGATATACGCCTGTCGTTGGCCTTTGCCTTGAGCACCATGCAAGTAGCTCGGTTCCACCCCTATTTAGAGGGAGAACACCCTGGGGGAGATCAGGGACCTCCCACCTTTCTAGTCAAATTATGATTTTTAAAACCATTTTTTTTCGGTGGGAACTACCACCTACTTGGAGCTGTTTAAAGGTAGAACATCTTATGTTTTACATTTCAATTTATATTGAGTTATATGCTATTAAAAATGATTTGTCAATACTAAAATATACTGAAGGAATTATAAAATATAAGGATTGCCCAAATGAGAAGTGGACACATGCGACTGCGTCAGAATGAGTGCTGCTATAGCAGCGTTTCTCAAACTTTGGGGCGCACCCCCTAGGGGTCGTGATAACTCTGTAAGGGGGGCGCGAGCATATTGAAAAATAGAAAACAAAAGATTATTTCAAAAAATTATTAATTTACTGAAAGTAAACAGACAAAATACATTCTGACAATAAAATACACATTTACACTGATAAATGTATCGATACTGCGCAATGTATTTAAAATAATTAATTTAACAATACTAAGTTAAGAACAAATTTAATAATTACCAGTTGCTCCATGGGCTTGTCACACACACATATATAAAAATACATACAAGAATTAACACTTAATCTTGATAATTTGTACGGTTTATCAGTGCCGGTTTATCCACCGGGCGCATGGGGCGGGCATCCAGGGGCGCGGATGGGCTGGTTGTAAACATATTTTCTGGTTATAAATTTCGATCCTCCAGTACCAAGGGATCGTAGTAGGTGCGCATATGTGATGGGGGGGGGATGAAAATTAATAAATAAATAAGACCGTTTCTGAAATATAAATAAATCTTTCATAAACACTGTTATAGTCCATTTATTTCATTCCAAAGCCTTCGGAATAATTTTATGGATAGCAGTGCACAGAAAAGATTGTATTTCGGAAAGACGTATATATACGTCCGGGCATTTAACACACACCAGTTGAGCGAGACATATAATCCGTCAGTGGCTCTTATAACATTGTTGAATTCAATACATTGTTTTTGTTTGGAGGGGGCGCGATGAAAATTATGATTGAAAATTGGGTCGCAAATATTGAAAGTTTGAGAAGCGCTGTGCTATAGCAAAGCCACCAAACAAGGACACAAAGGATGATAGGAAGTGTATACCGCATACAATGTTTAACAGTGAAACCTATTAGTGGTAGAGAAAAGTAATCGAATGTATAGTGATGCCGTATAAAAATGAGTCCAGATCAGAACAGCGTGCGTGAGGTATTACGGTTTCTGAAAGCAGGAGATGAGTTTAATGTGGACATCTATCGACGAATAGTGTCAGTCTATAGCGAGCACTGTTTAGGTCGATTATCTTGGAATGGTTAGTGTAAAGGTTTTCAATAAGGACAGCGCACACTTCTTCCATGAAACCATGGCAACTTTAACATTCCTTATTCCGAGTGACCTGGCTAGATGTGTGGAAGGAACTAAATGATCAGACGACATGATGAACTAAAATTATCTATTTATCTCTATATTCAACATAGACACAAATAACACTTAAATTAAGATAAATTTGATCAATTAAAGAACGTAGGTGAGACAAGATAGCGTGGGGATAATATATACGATCATGCAAATCTATCCTTACAATAACTTATACAAAGCTTGTTTTTATTTTAGAAGCGCGCTAATAATTTAACTCTCTAACTTCTACTTGAAAAAAAATCACAGTACCTGAACTCTTGCAATCCTTTAATCCTTTAGAAGTGGCCTTAAAAACTTCTCCAATAGCGGAACTAAGCACTTTCCAAAATTCCAACTTCTCGCTTCGTGCACTGCTTACGTATACGTACTACTGCCGCTTTGCTAGCTTCTCATCTATTCAATTCACATCGAAGCTATCCTCACTTCACTAACCTTCAATTATCACTTCACTAACTCTCCAAACTCGCGAATACAGAATAGATATATTAAACTTCGTTTACATTATCACGCTTTCTTTCCTTGGAGAAAGCTGGTTGAACAAATGATGGCCCAAAAAGAATCCCCAAGGACTTATTGGAAGGAACTGTATAGATCGCTCACAAATTTATTAAGAAATGTTAGAGCACCCACGGACAGTCCGGAGTTAAGACTATGTGAATTCCAGGCCTTTAGGCTACTTAAGACAGCATTACGTTTCTGTTTGGAAGATGAAGTGAAGGAAGCTGGACAGGAATTCCTCAAGAATCAACAACGTTCTTTCTAGAGTGAAGACATAGACCTGCGTCCGAAACGATGGGATCTGTGTTACAAACCCCAGAGTGATTTCTTTTGATTTTCAATGAAATCATTTTTTTTATTGAGCTTGTACACTTTTCAATTGGGAAACCCTTATAGATATACATTTTGTATTAAAAAAATTAAGAATTTATATGCATTACCCTGATATTTCAGAAAATAGTGATCAATACATATTGTGACATGGCAAGCTGTGCAAACGTATGTTGCTCACATTTGCTTTAAGTAGAGCACAGACGGCAAGATCTATATGTTTTTGTCAAGTTGGTATATGGTCAACAGTTTTAGTCAATCGTACGTCATTAGGAAAAGTTTTCTGGTTGGTCAAGAAAATTACAGGTTATTCTTTGCGTTTACTACTTGGAAATCCAAAAATCCTTTGTCATTTTGTGGAAAAATAACTTCCCGTGGATATTTAAAAATTAATTAATATTGGTGATAAATGTACTTGCCATGGATTTATAAAGGGTTAACTTATTTACATAGTTTTGCAGAATAAAAGAATTGAAATATGTATGACACACACACACACACACACACATATATATATATATATATATCACAGTTATCTTGTGTTTTGGATTATCATTTTGCAATTTAAAATGTATTAATTTATTTAAATGACTGAAAATGTATAATGAAAACAAATTAACTTTGATACTGGCTATTGCAATTTTTTTGATGCGTCAATTTTTAAAAAATCAGTATTAGCGCTACGGTAAAGCCATTCAGTATTGTTGAATTTCAGTATAAAATTGTTTATTTATTGTTATTATTATTCAATAATTTACACACTTATCTTTGAAACAAAATATTAAAATATTTTTATGCCGAAACTCTCTGATTAAGAATTGTTTGGAGAAAGTATAATTTACTCTAACGACAGTGTTAAGAAATATAAAGGTGTTAATCTCACGCATTTTTTTTTATATTTGTAAAATCAATTTTAGAAAATTATTGTATGATAATGGGGATTTAATAATAACAAATGCAATCAAAATTGGTTAACACGAAACTGAGGGAGACAGAAATATTTTTTCGGGTTAAAAGAATTTCATATTAAAGGATATTACAAAAAAAGTCATATATTCAACAAAACTGAGTTTATTAAAGTACATTTTATTTACATAAATATGTATATATCCATGTATTTAATACAAATATATGAAACAAAAACATTTATAATGAAATTTAGTACAAAAATTTCAAGGTTTTGAAAGACAAAGCAAACACATTTATCGAGTTTTTGGATAATAATATAATATTTTTTTTGGCATTGCCTTTTTTTTTAGAATCAAATTGTCAACAAATTGTTCGATGGCTTCCATTTTGTTATTCATTTCAACATTGGAATATGTGTCTAAATAACTGCGCACACTTTTCATGATGTTTCTCATTTGGGATAACATGGGATCAGGAATTTCATTATTTATTTCATTTTCGTCTTCGGAATCTGCATAAGTGATATTTTTTGAACTTTGAACAAACTCCAAAATGTCTTTGTCTGCCATAATTGTTGCTGTGCACACATTCTCATCATCTACTGCAAATAATTTTTCTGATGATGAACCAGTTCTTCCGAAAGCGTTTTCCGTAATTCGTTCATTCCCAGAAGGAAAATCTTTTCGTGTTAAGCAATTTTCGTTTCATGTTAAGAGAAGAATGCATAAAAATACATAGCAGAGTTTGTCGGGACAGTTGCATTATTTCGTGTTAACCGATATAAAGTCAAGCTTTTTCACGTTAAACGTATTTCCCTGTATTAAAAACGCATTATAGTCTATATAAATAACAGTATAATCCCTAAAATTTTAATTTTTACATCTTAATGTTTTGATATATGAATAATGAACCATCAGAAATCAATGAACTATTATTTTCGTAGCTTCTGATGCGCAAATTGTATAATAAATAAAAAAAACTCACAAATATCAAGACCTTAGTGTGGAATTTTCAAACCGTATTAATAATGCTTTTTTTCTGAATGACAATTCTCGTTATTGCGAAAGAAAAGGAGAAATATTGTAAAGATATTGTGACAAAATCAGACACTGAGAACAGCAAACAGCAGATGATGGTGACATTCAAGAAGAGGAATCATGAGCATTGCCGTAGGAATTCTGAAATGTTAATTTGAAATAAAATTCAAAACATGAACATAAATGATAAGTTACTTTTAAGATGTACTATACTATATACTAAAATTTAAAAAATATTTCATAACATTTTAAATACTTAATTTATATTTAAAACAGAAAAAAACATTTTAAGAGAATATATATACTATAAATTAAGGTAAGATATAGTATTTTATAAGAGAAAATATATTATACAGATTTAGTAGTTAAAATTACTGTTTACTATTACTGTACAATTTTATTCAACGATACAAATTAATATATTAGGTAATATTTGTAATATTTCAACTAGCATAATTTAATGACTATTTCCCAATTACAAATATGGACAAAGTGCAATTAAAATATTTACTCATATCTCTGTAGAATATTCAATTTGTCTGCATTTAATGCTTAAAACCTTGAATAGCAAACAATTAAATATTTAAAATTCTTAATTAGCAAATATTGAATATATTTCTACATTATCTCCCTTTGTGTCGTTACAAAATTAACCATTTGATAACTTTTAAAATTTCATTATCTAAATAGTTATTATATATTTCGGAATGATTCTATTTGGTTTTATATCAAGTAAACATGCAAACTGGATTTGAAATGGATTTTAAATTGATTTAATCTTTCAAAAGAAACCTTTAGCATATTATGAAGGGAAATTTCTCCGTGCACTTTGAAAACTAGAGAATTTAATTTTTTACCTAGACAGTTGTAAAGTTTTCTCTTAACAAACTTTTGTTCAAAAGACAATCACTTTCCCTGTGAGGACTAAAAATTTCAAACAGATAAATTAATAAAGACTGCTTTTGAAGCAGTTCCTTTCAATATTTTGTTATTAAAATAAAGAGAATTTCTGCATTTTTGTATGTGAGTTGCTGCGGTGCTAATGCCGGGACGATAATGCTCCATTACAGCTAGCGCTATTGAGTTCGCTGCTAATGCTCCTGATGAAGGTGGCGTTAAAACCAGCTGAAAAAATGCTGGGGCACAGGTGCTGGTAATACTCCTGGAATTGGAGATACTCCCCCCCCCCCACCGAAAGCGAAGCGTGATGTATAGTCATTTCTGTTTGGACGTATTCGAGAAAACCATTCTGCTATTGGCACATGTCCCCCTTCGCGCGGTATATTTTGAAACCGGTGGCTGGCATGGGAATTGCGCCAGCACCTCACTGTCGGCTATATAAAGGAAGGTCAGAGGTTGACTTTCCTTAGAACATCAGCACCGGGGTGTCCACCTTGGGATACTTTCCCACGAGAAACTGCTTGACCGTTGAGACGTTACTCGTTTCCAAGGAGAAATGTGTCTTTGGTGAACACCGTCACAGAGTCGTACAGTGATATAACACGACTAGCTAGTACTCATGAATATTAATTTAAAGATATCACAACACAGAAAAAAATGCGTAAAGGCATAGGTATCGCGTTACATGACTATAGCTAACATAGTACTATAGTTGCTGATAGTACTAGGTTAACACCTTGCGTGTCATGTAACCACTATTAGATATATGCTATGTATAAGGCAAAATCCCATTGTAACCTCATGTGGGTGCATGTATTATTTATGTGTTCAACCAGTGTAACTAGCACATAAAATATTATAAGGTAGATTTTTTTTATTAGGTTTGTATAAAATTATATAAGTTCAACAACAAAATGTCTGGGTTACAAAAATTTGAAAAAAATAGGAAAATTAGAATTAAAATTACAAATTTTTGTGGAATTGCTCGAAATGTTGCTTACAAAAAAGCTTTTTCACATGCGTTACATAAGTGTTTTGATATTTTTATTCCATTTCTTCATCTCTTCATCACAAATAGATAAATCCGTATCAGAGTCATTATCGTATTCATCTGTTTCCGGCAAATATTCTGATTTATAGTATCACTTTCGTTGAAATACAACGACGATGCCATATTGGCAAGAAAAAGATAAAAATAAACACCAAAAATGGTTAGATAAACTTTAGAAAGGAATGGGGGGGGGGCACAAATCTCGAATTAAAATTCTGACCCCAAAACTTACTCCCAACACCAGAACTATTAAAAGTGTAAGCCCAGCATTGGTGCAGGTTCCAAAATGCAGGTACACTCCCACTCACTCGAATCCGTGAATCAAGAGAGACCACTTACCTGGGTAGTACAAAAAAGAATTACAAGACCTTTTACTTTTAATCTTTATAACAACATAAACAGAACTTCACATACTAAAACCATCAAAAGAACTAACAAACAATCTACGAAATCCACGAAATTTTTTCCGGGTACACGGGTTTCAGGGAACCCTCAGGCCCGTATCTGGCTAGAAAAGTTCTTTAGTTGACATTGTAAAGTTGGAATATCATGCTGGAGTGTAGGAACTTGGCCATTTGACGAGCGACGGCGGGGCTTTGAGGCGAAGACCTTGGATTTTAAGGTCAGGAATCTGGTGGAAGAGCAAGTGTCTTTCAATTGCATGATATGAATTGGAGATAATGGCTTAAATGGCTGCTCATGGAGGGGTGAGAGTGTGTAGTGATGTGTAATGAAGCAATGTCCAGTAGGGGAAACTAACAAACAAATTCTCTGCCTCTTCTTATATACAAATCTCAAAAACAGCCCGCGCCATCTATTGGACCTATTAATAAACAGTTATTACATAAATTTGAAATAAGCATTTTACCAAACAAATAACACAATAAAATCATATTTGAAAAAAAATACATAAATTGTAGTCTAGAAAAAGTCAACATTGGTTGACGAATTCGCAACAAAGGGAAACGAAACACAGACGAAAGTGAGCCTTAATCAACGCCAAAAGGAAAAAGGAAACGTGAGTAGTATCGTCAAGGTGAATATCCCTAGTAATCTGGGATTTCCATGTGTTCTAGAAATCTCAGTCTGGTACTCAAAGGGTTAAGGATTAATTAGATTGAGAGCCTCTGAGTCTTCTAGGGGCTGCTGCTGAATCCATTACGTTAGAAATTTAAGGGATAAAGTAGACGCAAAGAAATTTTTCTTACAGGCATTAAAGGGAAATTGTAACATTTCTTACGAGTGTATATGAAAAGGAAAGAGACTAATGCTTGAAGGAAAAAAATCACAAAATTAAATATATTGCTGCAGAATACCTGAGTTTAATTTGTTTACTGAATTAAATTAAATTGGATTCCTTTATTTATTAACTCACTTCAAACCAGAACAAGCAATATTTTTACGAATCTCGTGGTTCTGAACTTTGGTCAAGTTACGCGGACGCGATCCTTGAACTCCATATCACGCCAATATGGGCACTTTAAGTTTCGGTGGATTTTGCAATACATATTCCATAA
Source organism: Trichonephila clavata (assembly GCA_019973975.1). Classification (NCBI taxonomy): domain Eukaryota; kingdom Metazoa; phylum Arthropoda; class Arachnida; order Araneae; family Nephilidae; genus Trichonephila; species Trichonephila clavata. Next base: position 63,767 of record BMAO01019087.1, on the reverse strand, counting down.
GCCAGTGCTCTTCAAACTTTCAATATTCACAATTACAATTCTCATCACCCCTCTACATACAATAACAATGCATTAAATTTAACAAGACTATACTTTGACGCTAAACCTTCAATACAACTTTAACCTCTCAAATGCCACCGGCACATATAAACGTCTCACTCAGTCAGAGTGTTAATTGCCCGGGACGTATATATACGTCTTTCCGAAGTACGTTCTTTTCTATGCATTGCTAACTATCAAATAATTTCGAAAGCTTTGAAATGCAATAAAAAAGCCTTGATAATGTTTGCCAAGGATTTAATTATTTCAGAAAATTGCCTTATTTATTCTTTTTCTATCCCCCCCTCCATAAATCACATACTCTCGTCTACGCGTTAAACAGTGACATTGGGGAAAGAATCGCGTACATTTTAATCGGCATTTCAGGAATTAATTATAAGCCGTACAAGTTATCAAGATAAGTGTTAATTTTTGTATATAATTTTATATATGACAATAGAGTGAAGTGTAATTAATATATTGATACATCTTCACTGTTCTTAGAAAATTCGAATAACATTATAAAATTTTGACAAAAAAATTAAGAAATACTTTTAGAAATTTGAAGATAATCTAATAATTTTTTTTGAAAAAAAATTATATCTTACTAAATTGAAAGCAGATTTATTCGATTTCATTACGTTGCATTTAATCTAAAACATACTCATACTACTGGGAAATATATTTCCCTTTTATTTGATAATATTCTGCCTTATTTAACGATAGTATCATCAAAATGTAGAAATTTTATAAAATCTTAATCCATCTGATTTAATTAAACGAGTTTACAAAATACAAAAAAAAAAAAAAAGAGAAAAATAAATTTTGGATTTAAAAGATAAGATAAAATGTATTAATAAAAAATAAATTAAGAGCCTACTAGTTTAAGAAAATATGCATTTATTTGAGCTTTTGTTATTGCTCCTATATATATTTAAAGTAACTGATCCTAAAGAAGAGATTTTTCATTTATAAATATGCATACGAATAGTATGTGTATGCATTTATAATGAAGATATTTTCTGTTGAATGCTTTTTTAATTAATCCTTTATTCTTTTCATTGTACTGTTTCCCGCCATTTAAATATTAATTTGTTTTTTAAATCAAATTAATATTTAAATGCCTGCAAGGAAATTATAGATTTAAAATTACTTTTGTTGAAAAGAATTATTTTAAATCTATATTCCCCGCTTAGGAAATTAATGATTGAAATCAAGTATTTTATTTTGGTCCCTTAAATACTTCCGAGAAATAAGAATGCATAACTCGTTGATAAATTGAATTAATTTTAACTACGTGAAAGGAATTCTTGGTGAAGAGAGAACGAAGCATTCGATATATTTTATTAAAAATTAGATTTAATCTTCTAAGAAATATTAATTTAAGAAACTGAAAACAACACTTCATGCATATATTGAACACAGGGAGGCTAATTTCTCAGAATTTCATATTTAATGGAATTAAGTAATAATCCACTGAATGAAGAAAATTTATTATATCGCGTGAGAGCAATATTTTGTTAGTTGTATTTATTGAATAATAAAATAATTCATTAGATTTAATAAAACACACAACATTTTGAGACAGAAGACTTAACAAAAAAAAAAAGAGATTTATTACAAATATGCGAGAAACACGAAATAAAACGTTCTATTCATAAATAAATGTATTTTTTGATTTAAACTCCAATATTTATATAAAAGTCTCTAGAAATACGAATATTTATTTAATATTCTTGAAAGAACTAACACTAAAATGATTTAAAAAGAGATATTTTTTAATGTAGCGTCAAAACTATTCTTAAATGGAATTTTTGAGAATTGTAATTAATTATTTAAATAAGTTAAGGCTTTTAGAATTTATTAAGTAATAATAAATCATTAAACTAATGAATTGAGGTTACATTTTTTAAATATTTATTTACTGATGCATTTTTCAAATATGTATCATGAATATTTAAAATGGATATTCTGATGCTTTTTACTCTTTGGGGATAAACTGATTCAAAAGATACGTTTAATTTGAATGAAACTAAAACAGAGATTTTTTTTCCAAGGATAAATATTTAATATTAAGTCGTAAGTGATTATTTATTCTATCATACTATTTAGTCATGGGATATTTACACAAAAATCTACAGTTATGGGAGAATGATTTTAGATAAAAATTATCATATTTGTAAAGCCCTTTGAGACACAGAATGAATCTCTAAGATAAGCAAATTTTCCATTTGAATTATTTTTAAAAGTACTGAATATATATTTTTTAATTAGAATTCAGACAGAAATTTTATTAAAGTAAAATTTAAAAAGTTGAAACACACACATTAAAAAGATTTTAGATTATTTATTTATGGGAAATATGTATTATATATAAATTATAAATAAGTAGAAAATAATAATACGAACGTGTTTTTTTTTCAGAGAACTGTGTAATAAAATAAAAATATGTATTTAAAATAGGAGAAGTAAACATATAGTTATAAAATATACAAAAAGCATTTCCCCCCCTCCCCAAAATAATACTCAGATGTAGTTATTTAATGGATAATAAACTTTATATACGTATATTATTTTAAAACCTCTACTTAAGAAACTGAAATTACTTGAATATTAAAGATAAAAATATCTTTGACAATTTGGAAGCTTTAAGACAATGAATGATGTAGTATTAGAAAACATGCTGACTGAGAATAATTTTTGAATTTACATAAAAGTGAGGTTTAACCAGTTTTAAGACTCTAACCAACTTTTTATGTTTCAGTTTATAATACCGAAGAAAATCCTACGGAAAATAACAAATAAAAGTTCTATATTCATTATAAATAAAAAAAAGAAGATAACTTGCTTAAGATGCATTGAAAACGATTACATCATGATGAAGCAGAGGTAATAAAAAGTTATTGTCAGATTCAATAATCCAAATGCATATTCAAAGCTACAAAAATAAATGCCGAATTCTAGAATAGGAGCAAATATAAAATTATTGTTACTAAAATAACTATACACTAATGATATGAAGTTAATAAATAAAATTATAGGAGTAACAATAAGAATATTTCTGTAATTGTCTACATCAGTGGTTAATAAACTGGGGTCCACGGACTCTTGGGATACCCAGCGCTTTTCTTAGGGTCCACTATAATCTCCCATTTGCAAAGTCAGCCGTCCATCCTGTGTAGTGGTTAGTTACGCTGACTGCGGTGCCGTAGATCCTGGGTTCGAATTCCGGAGAAGGCATGGATTTTTGTGTTGTAATCCTTCTTCCCTACACTCTTACTTCTATATAAGCCCCCACGTGATACTTTGTGGTGCACGGGGTTATAAATGTTCTCAATAAAAAAAAATATTACGTCAAGATTTCCCCCCCTCTTTTACAGACCCTGAAAAGTCTCGTGGAAAATTTGAAGGATGTTCCATGCTAGACAAGATCACTCATTTTTCTCTATTGCAAAAATTCTACTAGAACATGTATCTTAATCAAGAATATTAATTGAGATCTTTTATTGATTTCGACTACACAGCCAACGTAATATTTTCAAGAAATACATTTAGTCGAAACACTTGCAGAAGTACAAAAACTGAATTCTGGAAGGCGTGGAACCGGAATTGAGATAGCAGATTTCAAATACTACATGTAATAAAACAGCACTTAAGAATGCTGTAAGAAATACAGCATCATCCTTCTCCTTTAAAATTTCACTGAAAACAGTTAAATTAAGTATTTATCTATCCGAAATTAATTTTGTAACATGTTTATAATTCGATGAGTTTTTTATTCCTTTAATGAAAAAGAAGTGCTAAAAAGTCTGTATAAGTAGCAGATGCAGTCTTAAGATTATAGAGGAACCTTTAAATGTGCTGGTAGCCAGGGAGGGGTGTTCAAAATCTTAGGGGTCCGTGATGTCAGGCTGATATGTAAAGGGTGTCTACGACTATCGAAAATTTAAGAACCGCTGGTCTGCTCTATAATACTAAAGATTTGAAAAAATAAAGTGGTACACATTATTTTTAAGATCTGCAATATCACCATCTATGAATTGATAAGAGAGGTACATAAATGTAGATAATGTATGGAAGCAAGAATATTTTTTTTTAAAAAAAAAAAGAAAAATTGGCCAAGATAAAAAAGCCATGACGAGAATACAGAAATAGAAATACTTACAGAAAAGTAAATTAATAATATTTTATAATTTATATACGTATTTACTAATTACTAACATATTTAATTCATATCCCTTCATACATGACTCCTCTCGAGTGCTCCATTCAAATATCACGTACATCAATGCTTCTCAAACTTTCAATATTTACGACCCAATATTCAATCATAATTTTTATCACACTTTCCTACCACCCTCCATACAATAATAATGTATTGCATACAATAATACTATACGTTGCCGTTAAAGCTACGGTACGTCTTTAACTTCTTAAGTGCCATCGACGTATATAAATGTTTTGCTCAGCCAAAGCATTGATTGCCCCGGACGTATATATACGCCTTTCCGAAGTACGTTCTTCTACGCACACTGCTATCCATAAAATTATTTCGAAAGCTTTGGAACACAATAAAAGGACCTTGACAGTGTTTTAAAAGGATTTATTTATTTCAGAGAACATTTTACTTCTTTATTCCTTTTCACACACATCCCCCCAATACATCACATAAGCTCCCCTACGTGGAAAACGATGGCATTGGGTTGCGAATCGCGGCAGTTAAGGGATTTATTTTTACAAATTTATCAAGATAAGTATTAAATTTCGTAAATAATACTATGAGATGGCCATGGGGTTACTGGTAATATTAAACTTGGTACTTTTAAATTAATTATAAAATACATTGCGAGTACTGATACATTTATAAGTGTATTATATCAGTGCAAATGTGTATTTTATTTTTTATTTTGTCAGCATGTATTTTGTTTGTTTACTTTCAGTAAATTAATAATTTTTTGAAAAAATATTTTGTTTCTGACTTTTTAATATGCTTGCACCCCCAGGGGGGGAGGGCACCCCTCAGTTTGAGAAACACTGACGTGCAGTATGACTCTGGGTCTCTTTTATCTTGACCACACTGCATTCATAAATAAAAACAACCTTATAATTTAAAAATAGGAATTTTAATCCATACAACTTAGAATTGCTGTGTACTGATAACCATTAATAAAATTTATTGGGGATTTGTTTGATCTATACAGTATTTAATGAAATTATTATAATTTTTTTTATTTCTTCTAATTTTTTTTGAAGGCAGAAATCAATTATTTATCCGTCTATCGATATACTTTACCCTTCATTATACATGTAAATTTAGTTCATGAATACAAAATTGCATTGATAAAATCCAAGGTATTGGGACGATTTCAAGCATTTGTTCGAATCAATGAGTCTCATTTGTAAAGATGGGGTGTCCTTAATGGCTACTGGTGATGAGGAAGGGGAGGGAATGGACCGTGACCGTAATAAGGGCAAACCGCTTCCGATGATATACGGTAACTTTTCCGTCGTCATCCGAAACCTCCCGGGCGTCCTTCACCGGAGACGACAGCAGATCTCGATGCCTAATTTTTCATGCCACTCCGTTTTCCATTGGTTATAGAAAACGGTTTTTGTGTTACTTGAAGAAAATATAGGTTTTGGAGACTGGGAAATTAAGAGAACCTCTGTTTTTGAATACTTTGCCTTTTCTGACTCACGCAATTTTAAGTTTTTAATTTATTTTTATGTATCGTTTGGGAAAAAAGGAATTCTATGTTTTTGATAGATTTCCTTAGCGCATAGGAACATATCTACGTATAATAATAAAAGCTTATTACTCTTTCTGTATTTTATTCAATGATTTTCTTATACAGTTCAGTTTAATCCGTTTAAAAATATCTCTCAATTTCTTTGAACTTTACAATCTAATTCAGAAGAAAATTAGAATTCACTCACAGCTTCCAGATTACATGATGACGTTTGAAGAATATCCCTATATAAGCCAGTCGCAGTCTCCGTACGGAGGTTATCACTTTTGTCTAGTGGTCATGTTACTTGGTTTCGGATCCGTAGGTCGCAGGTTCTATCCAAAAAATTATGGTGCAAGTATCTTTACAAGATACTTAAAACAATAGTCTAAGATTATCAAGAAAGGAAGTATAAAAATTGTCGCCCAGACGGGATAGTGGTTAGTGACCCTGACTACTGTGCCGAAGTCCCTGAGTTCGAATCCCAAAGAAATGATGGGCATGTAAACGTATAGTGCCTGTGCTGCATGGGGCACTCTAAATATTCGTCAAACCGCAAATCCTCTAGAGAGGTTGGTGGTAGGGTAAGAGGGGTGGGAGATTCCTTCCTCATGGACTCCCTCCCCAACACCCGTTGTGTCCTGGACTGGAATCGATAGTGGCATATAATTTGGCCACTCGTGTTCATTTGTTACCTTACGACATCATGGATCACTCACCCTTTTGAAAATAAGTACTGTAACTTAATAAAAGCGTGTTTGTGCTATAACATTAGAAAGTATACATTTTTGTATGAACTGTTTTCAACTTGTTAATTATCATCCTTTTCATTACTTTACTATCTTTTACTTTTAGAAATCTTTATTCCTTGTTGAGTCACTGTGTCATTGTTCTATTATAACAAAAGTTTCCTTCGAGCTTTGATCATAGTAAATTATTTAATAACATTATTGCAAGCAATTTCCATTGTAATATCATTTTGAGTGCATAACATCATCAAACTGGTAAGCTTTCATTTTCCACAGTTGATCTCATTTTAGTCTTTACTCTTTAAAAGACAAAAACGCTTTTATTATGTCCCGTTCGCTGTTATTTTAATTTTTTTTCACTTTTTTCAATCTCCAATTTTTTTGTGCCTTGGACACATACCTAGCGTGCCTAAGCGAAAAAACGGCCCTGTCCCTGTTGCTTCAAAATAGGACAATAATAAGCGAATCATAAATCTGAAATATAGTGCCTCACAAATAATAGCAAATTTCCAAAATCAAACCTAAGCTAAATAAAAAAAAATATTATAATAAATGCCACCTATTATTTAATAAAAAATCACTGCAGAAATACAGCGATAAAAAAACTTAAGCATAAATGTAAACATTTCTTTCGAATTTCAGTCAAAACAAATTAAACTTCAAAGACACATTCTGTGCACAAATATTTTCATAGAAACACGTCAAAACCGAACTAAAATTTAATTTACGCCTATATTCTCAATCTGGAGAACATCACATCACAGACAGATAAGTGGAATCTGTTTCTTGAAATCGAATCTCGATAAAGGCGAGAGACCTTTCTGCGGGAAGTTGCTCTTAATGAGCAAGGCGGTGTTTACCCCGGGGAGAAACATTTGAAATATGCCAATATGTTGTTACCAATAACGCGATGACATTGAAAGAAGCTTTCTGATGATCAATAGGGTAAGAATCTCTGTTAGCCTTTGGGATTCATTTCAACGGAAGTATTGCTTTGGGGCTGGAAGCTCAAAATGAAAGATTGTTAATAAAATATAGATGGCTTTGGAATGGTGGTTAACCAGGATGCATTGGAATTTATTATGATACAATTTAAAAGATTGTTCATAATTTCGCTTAGGGCTGTTGAGTGCTCTTCACAAAAGATTGCATTAATAAATTCTGGAGCACAGGATTATTTGAGTTTTTTTCCGCCACTTTCTTTTGAATTTTATTCTAAATCCTATGAGAGGATATTTTATGACTTTTGTAACAGTTTTTACAGAAAAAGGAAGAAAAAAAAAGAATTGCGACATTCTAAATAATTTCCACAAAACTCCCATCACAACTGCACAAAATTGTTATTTATGCTTATAATTCGAATGGAATAAAAGTGTGATGTTTATTGTTTAATTCACACAAATAAATTCTTTTTTCCAAAACAAAGTTTTTTTCATAATGAAATCCAAATTTTACATGTCTCTGATTTCACATCCTTAAAAGATTGCATTTGAAGTTTCGTAAAATTCTATCGGAAGAGTTCTCTTATATGGAATTTAAAGTTTTTAAAATATTCGAAGGTAAAATTTTATGGTACTTACGAATTATCACAATCTATTGGCGACATTATATGAAGTGAAACATATGATTGCCAATTCAGCGCATACCTCACATGCGAAATACCAGTTACCATAATACGAAAGTACCAGTTTTATTTATTATAATCTTTCCGAAGCTTTTTTATTGTCAAATGATATGTAGCCTCCTATCCGGTATAGTGGTTAGTGACGCTCACTCACTGTTTTCTCTATGTAAGCCTATGCCCCCGTGTGATACTTTGTGATGCACGGGTTATAAATGTTTTCAATAAAAAAATTATATGTAATTTTGTTTCATCATAAAACCACAAAAATAACTATAAAAAATTTATATTATTATTAAAAATCAGAACTATTAAATGCAGTTGGGAAAACTCGATGAATACTAATTACCAAAATTTTTAAATAGGTACTTTATAAAATTTTGTGAAAAAAAATTCATTCTTTTAATAGTTAAAAGCCTTTATTTAGTTTAGAGGCATCTTATAGTTCATTCCCTTTTATTTTTTTATAATTTTTTTTTGATTAATCGAGCTATAATAAGAATTGCAAAACATAAGATTTTTTTTAAGGCCTTATAAATTTTAATAAATAAAGCAATAATGTTAGTAGTTGGTAAAACGATCTCGAGCTGATCTCGAGTAAAAATATTAATGTGTAACCTAAATGACAAGACTTAGGATGTTCAAAAAAATAACTTAAGCTGTAAAAATGTACCGTAAAATCTAGTATTTGAAGGTTAAATTATTTCAACTTATCTACCGAAACAACTGTAAACTGATGAAGTTTTGTTTCAAATTAAAGAAATAAGAATAATTTTTATAAATAGGATATTTATTATCATTCAGTTATCGCTTGACAAATTTCCTTTCACGTTAACTTTTTTACTGCGCATTAAAATTCATGTATTTCAGACAAATAGAAATAGTAAATGCAATTTTAAACCGGTAAGAAAGTTATATTTTTCAGTCTTTATGATAAAACATAAAAACAAATCATTGTTACTGATGAATTAATTTTTGTAAATAAAAACGTATTTTTTTTTATATCCATTTATTGTTACTTTTTAAACAGTAAGAAATCTTTTCATTTTCCTTTTTTTTTTTCCTTTTTTTCAATTTTTTTCTCTTTTATTTCTCACTATGCTTCTTAATTAAATTAAATCAATATTTATCCTCATTAAGGATAACACAGTGCTAAGAATTAATTACTTTACGAGCATTAATTTCAATCTCTTCCTTCAAAGAAATTAATTATTAATATAAACACATATACAACGTTTAATAAAACGAAAACCTAAATAAGTTTTAATTACGAAAGATGTAATTACGGTACGAAATTAGATTTATATATATATACTTTATTGAGAATTAATTTTTCAGGAAATAGTCAATTTAGAAAGTTTGAAGCAGTATTTTAAGCAAGAATTAATGAATAGTGAAATACAAATTTCATGGAATTTAATATTCAGATCTGAAAGAAAAAGAATGCAAGATTTCACAAAGAAAGAATTCTTTCATTTTGCGCGATCGTTATTAAAAATTAATCCATTTTCACTTGAGTAAGTTAATTTAAAAGGACAATGCATGTTAAGTGAATTATTTCAGTTTACAGATTATGCAATTAATTACATCACAATGCAGTTCTTTTTGTGAAACATATATATGTATAAGAATTTATACCATGCTATTTTTTTTAAATCCGGTTAGTTTAATAATGTAAACTTAATTGCTTAGCTGAATATTTTAAAAGTAACGCGTGTATGATAGTTGTTTTTAATTTCTGAGTTGGCAAATATAATTAAAACCAGCATTAATCCTAAAAATATTTTACATAAAACTATTCTAAGAATTCTTAATTTGTCATTATTTTTAGTATTTGTTGTGTCACTTTCATTTTGAGAATATTTGTAAAATTTTATTTCATAGATTTGTGTTTTGTGGAGTGTATAGCTACTTATGAAATTAAAAAAACTTTAAAATTAATTACTATTTATTTTATAATTAATGTTATTTCTTTTATTGTTTAATATTTGAAAGAAATACTCTTTTATATCCATGATATTTTAAACAAGAAAAAGTATTCGTTTTGAAAAAAAATGTTGCGTTAATTTTTGTATTTAAGAATATTCATTTAAAGGGAAATAAATGTAGCACATAATATTCATTATAGAACATTTATTGACGAGTTTTCATTAATTAAGATGATTAAGAAAAGATCCAGTATACTGCATAACACCTCAGAATTTATGTTATTTCTGTCTAAATTATTGATGAGACAAGAGTAATAAAATAACTAGTATTTAGTTTTTCAAAAACTAATACAGTGAAAATCGTTGAAAAAACGTACACGAAATTGAGGGAACTACAATATTTATTTCGTATAAAACAAACTTCGTGTCAAAGACTATCGCAAAAAAAAAATCATATATTCAACAAAATTTAGTTTATTAAAGTACATTTTATTTTCATATATATGCATGATGTATGCATGAATTTTATAAAAACCAATGAAACAAAAACATTTGCAATGAAATTTAATATAAATTTTCAAGGTATTGAAAAACAAAATATTTATTGAATTTTTGGAAAATAAGATGATATTTTTCTTTTCATTGCCTTTTTAACATCAAATAAATCATTATCTTCCATTTTTTTCTTCATTTCACCATTAGAATGTGCGTTTAAATAACTGCGCATACTTTTCATGATGTTCCTCAATTCGGATGACCGCGAATCAAGAGCTGCATTATTCATCTCATTTTCGTTGTTAGAATCTGCATCAATGACATTTTTTGAGCTTCGTACAAACTCCAAAATATGTTTGCTATAATTGGAGCTGTACACACATTATCATCATCTACTGCAACAGGTTCTCCCGATGATGAATGTGCGTGGCTGGTGTTTTCCGTATTTTGTTTATTCACAGAAGGTATTCTTTTCGTGTTAGGCGATTTTCGTTTCGTATTAAGGGAAAGAAAATGCACGGAAATACCTAGTAGTTTGTCGGGACCATTGTGTTATTTGTTATTAAGCGTTTTCGCTTTAAGTAATAAGTTTTCTTAGAGTCTTGAGTCTAGATTGGAGCAGTCCAACGGCTAAAACTCTGAGTTTCAAGATCAGCTCATGACACATAAATCGGGTCGCGTGTTGTGTTGAACCTGGGTTCACACTATTTTTGTTGGATAAGAGATCGATAAACATTGCGAAAGCGAACACTTTATTAAATTGAAATCAACAATCTGAAATAAAAAGTATGTGAGTGTAAGATTAACGTCGCACTAGGAAGCAACAGGACGACTTTTGACGACGAACTTCGAAATTTTTAACCTCGGTCAAGTAACGGCCCTACCAATGGTAAGACTCGACAAAATTAACGTGCACCATCCCGCTATGCAAGAGGGGTATTTGGAGGCACCCGGCTACGAACCCGTGATACTCCGGCCCTGAATTCGTGACCATAACCACTAGGCCACTGTTGCCATATGACTAGAAAGATATGTGGTGGTATCTAAGTAAGCCAGTAACAGCCTCCGGGCAGGAGTGATCACTTCTGTCTAGTTGTCAAGTTACTGTGCTACGGATCAGGAGGTATCGAGTTCGATTCCAGCACATTGGTGACCTTGGCTGAAAAGAAAAATGCAAAAAAACTTCTGATAGGCCATGGCGCTATCTACCCGCAAGAAGAGCAAACAAAGTCGTCAGACCCACTCGACGCAGCAAGCAAAATTTGTCATACTCACTTAACGCAGCAAATTCTTCAGACTCAATTGACGCAATAGTAACAACTCTCACGCTCACCATGACAACAAATATCTCGTTCCTTCACCTATGCACCGACTCACTGGTGTAGGAGTACTGTGGTGGTATCTAAGTAGTCCAGTAACAACCTCCGGACAGGAGTGATCACTTCTGTTTAGTGGACATGTTACTGGGCTGCGGATCAGGAGGTACCGAGTTCGAATCCAGCACAGATACTTACAGCCAAACTCTAACCAAATATTATCGTTTAACTTATTTTTCTAAACTTACTTCAATCAGTTGTCAGAATGATTCTGGTTTTAATCCACTCATCAAACACGTAAGGTAATTATTTAACGAAAATCCACACGCAATGCTCAGTGATCCATCGAATACTTTGATTCATTATTTCCTCACTTTCTCACTTTGTTCTCAATGGCTATATTTATGATCATTTATGTATGTAATAAATACAAGAGGGCACCACCAAACAGAATACTTGTACAACTTTCCTCTGGTGGTAGGAAACTCAAATAGGCTGCTGAAACTCAGGTGGCCACCACCGTGCGGAAATTCCTCCCAATGCTGTTGCTGTGTTTTATATATATCCTAAAACTGTATTGAATTTATTCTTTGAAGAGAGTCGATGAACAGTAAAAAAAACCATATTTTGCCCACAGATGAATTATGGCTGTTCATTGAATGATTTCATTCCAACAGGAAATATCTTTAGATATCTGTAAATGACAATGCTTATTGGTGTGATTATTTCACAAGTTTCTGAACACAATTAATGGAATAAGGTAGCCCCAGAGGTTAATCGAAGTTTTGAGAACTCGCTACGATTTGTGAATCCTCCTCCATCACATAAATTTTGATTGCAGGAAAAGAGAGGGCAGAATGTTAAATCTCAATGTTGTTCTCAAAACGTTTTTTAACATAGCATAGGACAGGGATTGGCATACTATTCCAGGGTAAGGGCTACTTCTAATTTTTTTAAGTGCTGCGGTCCACCCAGTGACGTAGGTGTGTCCGTTCTGTATTAAAATTGTATGTTTTCTTTTCTTAACACTCGTTTTTGACATTGTACCACTCTTTGAAAATATTGCAAATTACTATTTTTACTACAAGAACACAAGTAATACAAAATTGTCATGTTAAATATTTGAACAAGGATGAGCGACATTGGAGCGTGAAAGTATTCAATACAGCGAGCAGAGAACATACATGAACGAATGAATCTGAAAACGACATATGTACTTAATTTGTTCATTGCCGAGTCCCACCCCATCCTACCACATGACATTAGCACGAGAACCTAATCCCTTGGAAGCGCGGGGTTTGAAATTTTATCTCCATAGCTAATCCCGTGCTATCGCTGGAAAAGCTGATTATCAACATTCATTCTCCCTTTCAGTCGGCATATGGGGAAAAATTCATTTATACGACTAGTATCGCAGTGATAGCCCCCCCCCCAAAAAAAACCCAACAATGAACGTATTAAGCGCCATCGTGCGCTTCCATTGAAGTTATATGTGTCGTCCACGCATTTATTGAATCCTTTGCTTAAGTAAACACAGTCGTATCGATTGTGAAAACTCGATTCTACTGTCTAATAGGTATCAGTGTTCCATAAATCAGTGTTCCTCTTTCAGTATATGCACGTCTTAATTCTTAGTAAAGGCGGTCATCCCAAAATGTCTTGGCGGTCTACCAGTCGACCGCGATCGACTTAATGCCCATCCCTGGCATAGGAGTTAAGGAAGTAAGGTATAGAGGTTGGTCACTGGTGTCTCGAGGGGTCTTTAGCAATGCTAAAGAATTCCGAAACCAGTGACATGTGTTCGGAGAGATTTAATATAGTAAATAATTGTTTGATATTAGTAACGATCCTAAAGCTCGTCTTATGCTTAATAGAAGTTTTTAAGAAACCATACACTTTCTCTCTGTATGTACAGTAATACCATTAACTTACGCGATAGGTGGGCCTGAGTGATAACACGTAAGTCAAATTCGTGTGTCGGGGTAGAATTTCGCATATAAATGCATGTAAATTACTTTTAGTTGGGACTGAAGACGAAGAAAATAATAGTTTAGGGAAAAAATGCATTTAATAAAATCTTAGATAACACAAATAGCAAATCGCAAACCGAAGTTACTTTCATGTAAAAGTTTCATAAAATCTAACAGTCTCCTGGTCAAAAATTGTTTTCTCCCTCAAAATTTTCTCATAGTATGCTAATAACTTTTTGTATTCCTTACTTAGTTGAAAAAATATGCTCTTCATTGGTCTGTATTTTTTAAAATTTGTAACCTATTTTCAATTAAATTGAGGGCCTTCTGTCGAATTCCCAATCGTCATTCGATCCTCTGATTGAACTGGATCTATAGACACTTCAATGCCTTGCTCTCTCTCATGCATTTCTATGAGCCCATCAATTGTGAACTCCTGATTGTGGTAATCCAGCAGTTCTTGCTATCCACTTCTAAATTTATTTCTCTGGCAAAATTGACAATTTCTTTAATCTCATTACCAAATTCATCAGGCTATGGCACTAATTCCGTTTAAGTTCAGTGATGGAGAAAAAAAGAAAGAAAAAAGAATTGGGAATATTTGAAAATTGCATGAATCCATATTCGCTTGAGTTGGGATACGGTACGTTGAATTATTACTGTATATCAGGGGTGTCGAACTCACGGCAGGCAGGCCGCACGAGGCTCACAACGAGCATTTTTGAAGCCTAGCCAATATATATTAGCACACAATAATACATCACAAAATATCAAAATTCCTCCCGAAATAGGAAATATAGTTGCATAGAAGAGATATGAAGTGTCAGGACATACATATTTAATTTTTCTTATTCTTTTACATATGCTTATTATAATGTATTATTCGAAATAAACCTACGTTTCTGTTAATTTTAATTTTCTTCCTGACCCACTTAAAGAAAAACCTTTTTTATTTGGCTCAAATCAGCCTTTGAGTTTGACACCCTTGCTGTATATATATATATATATATATATATATATATATATATATATATATATATATATCAAAATATACACAAATAACTATAGTCATGATAGGATAAAGTCTTAGCCACAGTAGCACCGAAGCAAACTCCTGACCCTAGGAACCAGGATTGCTGGTTTGAACAAAGTTTTTCGGCCAGCCAAACTTCACCTGAATTTGCCAATACTCTGAGCCATAGGAAAAGTAAGAAAATTCTAGAGAAGTTTACCTATTATTACAAATAAAACCATAATCTATTAATAAAACAATAATATTATAGCTATAATAATTACTAGAATATGTTAAAATCAAAGCAAAACAATTAGATAATAAGACTTACCTCGTAAGTACAGCAATAAGCATTTTCCCCGCGCTACGGAAAGGAGCATATCAATTGCGCATTAGTAAGTTTTTATAAAATAACATTGTCTATATATATACATAAATTTTTTTAAAAAAAATTACCGAAAATAAAAGTACATCCCAGACATATACAATTAAGTTTAAATAAAATATAATACTTTTAATTTACTTAGCTTGAGGCGCCATTGAACAGTGCGACGTTAATATTCACTCACTTATATATATATATATATATATGTGTGTGTGTGTGTGTGTGTGTGTGCGTGTGTGTGTTTATACCAGAAATAGCAAAATTATTCAGAAATATTTATTTTTACAATGGACTAACAATCTTTTAAATGATATAACATTAAGTTATGACTTTTTTATCCCAAATATATCAGATATAAGACGCTAATTATTTTATTTCAATCCTACTTATATCATGACAGTTAAAGAGCATTGAACGATGATGACAGACTAAAATGAATTGAGGTGACGATTTCATGCATTTGCGTAGTGATGAGTCTCATCTGTAAGGAAGGGGTGTTCCTAATAGCTTCCGATGATGAGTGTCTAGGGACGGTCCAGGACCGTAATAAGGAGAAATCGCTTCCGATGATATACTAACCTTTTCCGGCGTCTTTCTAAGCTTTACCGACGTCCCTAGCCGCAAAAAACGAGAATTTGTTGGATGCTTAGGTTTTTCAGAGATGCTTAGTTCTTTTTTCTTGATTTTATTTTTATTGAGTTAGACAATAGACTTTTGTGCTCTTTGAGAAAACTATTGGTTTTTGTAAAGTAGGAAGAATTAAGTGAATCTATAATGGCGTCTGGACAAGTGTTTGTGTTTCTTGTTTATCTAGAAGACAGTTTTTTAAACAATATTCTGAGTTGTTAGGTAAACATGAATAAGATGCTTAAAGAAATTATCTATGTAGTTTTTTTACATCATTAATACTATATCCGCACTATTTGGAATATATTCAAAGATTAGATAAGTGATTAATTTTGTTTGTAATATAAAATCGATATTAATATCGATATCGGTATTTATATGATCTTCATAATTACTTTCTTTTATTTTAAGACCTTATGGAGATGTTCTTGTATATTATAGCGAAATGTAATAATTATACAAAGAAAGGCGGAGTACTTTTTGATGAACAACTTACTTTGCGAATAATGTGATACATGTAAGTGATATTCTTTTCACAATTACAAACTCCATTAAAAATCAAAATAATTATCAGATTAGTAAGTTGTTAGTCAGATGGTAATTATGATTTTCATCTGTTAAAAATAAGTTCCTGTTAACATGATTGAGAAAAATCAAGACAAAAAGCATTTTAACTATTCATGCTGATATCTTTATCTTGTACAGATTATTTACAGATTATTTGAACAAAAATTATAAATTTGTTAGCGTAATAATTTATTATTAATAATCTAAAAAGTTTGGTTATTATTCATCATCCCCTTTCTGAAATATCTTTCCGAATTGCTGTTAGAATCTAGTTACAAAAGTGTTTTAAACTGCCATACATGCCAGTACGCTGAATAAAAAAAGGTATTTGAGACTCTGCTTAAATCTAATTTTTGGTCACTTGTGTGTGTGTGTGTGTGTGGAACAATACTTATAAATAAAACAGTATAATCGAATTATTATTTTATTTTAAAATCTTTAATGTTGCACACTTCATTACAAAATATTATTTGATATATATATTTAGGTGAAACATTATTTGCGAATTTTTTTCAAATATTAAACTTTATAAAAATGTATTATTTCATTTTCAAATGCTTTTGGGCATATATTTACTTTTTAATATATGTCAATGGAGTCTTTATGACTTATAGACCATACTTGAGACGGTAGATCAAATAAATTCTAGTTAAATTTATTTCCTTAGGAACTGAACAAAAAAATCGATCGAAAGTGGTAGATTAATCTTTCTAAATTATTATTAGCAACTCAGACCAGACAGTCTCGTCTTTGAATACATTTTTGTGAACATCTCGATGCTATAATCTAAAATCATCTCTTATCAAACTACCCACTGTTAACTCAATTATATTTAGGTTCTATCCTGATATAATAAACTTCTCTAGAAATATTATCTGAAACACCATAATTATTGCTGATTATGCAGAAGCTTCATTTAATCCACTATATAATAGATTGATTTCAAATCTAGTGTTTGTAGTTATATAATCATTAGTGGATAAGGAATTTAGAACCCCAAGAATGAACAAATTTTTATTCGCAAAGCTATTCAGATAAATAGAGGCAGGTATGGGGTAAAAACGATCCAAATTTGGTTTACTTGTTCATGACCACACATCCTGTAGTAATGTTGGGATCAACAAATGCACCCTAGATAAATCGGGACACAGTGCGAGATGCATAAAAATGATTGTATGCCGATGCCAGGAGTACTAAGCTAAGCAAATGCTAAGCAGACATAGAAGAATAAATTTAACACCATTAATTGATTTTGCAAAAGGTCTCATTATAAGCCAGACGATTGCAGGGCACTTTCTAAGTCGATCTTTCTGAGGGTAGGCCAAACTGCAATTTTAGCTTTAAGCAACAATACACCAACTAACTGCCTTAACACTATTCAGGGTCGAACTAAAATTGGGAAGCTAATCTCATATGACTGGACTGTAGCCTTACAGTGGATCCCAAGTCATGTTGGGATCCCCGGCAATGAGAGGGTCGACCAAAAGGCCAAGCAGGGAGCCGAGTCGTCACAACCGGAAGTCTCCTTAACTCTCAGAAGAACAAAAAACATCATTTCTACTTTTATCGACAAATATACAACCATGACCCAAGAAACCAAGAGCCTTGGAGAGCCTTGGGAAACTCTAGCCACTGAGGGTCCAATCCCGAGGCACCTATAGAGAGCCGAGGCTGTTGCCCGCTTCATCCTAACCACCGGACATGACTTTCTCAGAGCACACCTCCACTGGCTTGACCTAACTGCTGATGAGGCTTGTCCACTCTGCGGCCATGCCAAAATGGATGGTGACCACCTGCTCCAATACACTGGACTCGATGAATACTCAACTGATGACATCGTCAGTCGGTACTGGGAGGCTCGGTGTCAAATTGCGTAGAAGCCAAGCACGGACGTTGGATTAATAAAGTAAAACAACAATTGACGTACCAGTAGTAACTAGAAAGCAATGGTGAGGCCAGATGACCCTAGGATTGTGCATAAAGTGCTAACGAATCCCACAGTGACCCGTTCCACTTAAGAAACAACAGTAGGATTTTTGTTTGTCCAAGAACCATTTGTGGACGTATTGTGGAAGTGAATCTGTATTCAGGGACGTCTTAAAAAGTTTTGAAGATCTGAGCCCAGATAGACATCTTCCGACTTATTTTGACCCTGGGCTCCTACACAAAAGTACTTGTGACCCTTAAATGTAGACACAATTTAACACGCACTGTAAACTACTCGTACAAACGGCTATCTGTAGCAAATAAATGTACATGATATAATCTCACAAACCTAGGCACAAATCATTTTGACCAACTGCCGCATTTTGATTGAATGAAAAATGATGGTTTATGGTGGTAGGCCTATGCCTATGCATGGGCAGCTTTGATCACCTAATAATGCAGTCTTGCCACTGATGCCAGTTGACTTGATATTCCCAGTCTTTCGGAGAATATGCCCGGGAATAACATTTGACCATTAAAATTATTCAAATCATGATCTTATTGAGGCTGAGTCGGAAAGTTAAAGGATGCCCCCACTGAAGTCGAGATCTTGGTCCCAGGTCCAATTGGCCTATATTTAAGACGTAATTGTCTGTATTTCCAGGATCTTTTACGTGTCCTGCTTTTAAAAACCAAACATTGACGACTCTATAGGACGTTAAAACGACATAAAATGTCACAGATAAGTGAATAATGGTGTTAAGTGAAAAATGATATTTCGTTTCACAGATAGTGGTGGGTGCGAGCAGTCCTTGTAAACGCTTTATTTTTTCTCTTTGGCTATCAATCAAGATGGTATATTCGCTGTAGGTCTGTAAAGTCGTAGTTTATCATAGCTTCTCCTTTCTGAAGGTGATATATTAAAATTTCAATGGTATGTGGATAAGATTCTACGTCTCCATGATTTTCCAATCCTTAACAATACTCCAAATGCAATTTACCAACAAGATAATGCACATCCACATGCACAATACATATTGCGTTTGGCCAAAATTTCCAATGCCCAGTTTAAACTCTTCCATGGTCTGCTCTCTTCTATTAACCCTTCTAGAACTAGCCGAAGCACCAGATGAATCTATGCATGATTTAAGGAAACTGATCACACACACAAAGATTTAGGTTTGCATGTCTCAATTCATCAGATGTCTATTAATTTCAATAAGGAATCCGTGTTTGAGGCAGTATGAGGTAGTCGGGCGGGATATTGAAAAGTCTGCGTATATCACTTTGTAACATATCTAATTATCTAGTTTTTTGTGTGTGTGGACCAGGTATATACATTTTATCGTTATCATTATCTGTATTAAATTCCATTTCAATCCAAGCAATGCTTTATCATTTGTTAACTGTTAAAAACTGTTAAAAATTATTTTTTGTAAGTATACTATTGGTGCTAATTGCCTAATGAACTGATAGTTAATGACCAGCCATTTCATAATTAATTATTAGGGTTAAATTTTGAAAATGTGTTCTAGCCTCCCTTACTAATTCAAAATTATTCTAGGTATATGACATAAGATTTTTCCAAATGATTGTTAAATACTGATTAATACCAATTAGATAACACTTAATAGCACCCAGAAGACTCCTGTGAATACGATTGATATGGATTATAACAGCGTTTCTCAAACTGTGTGGTGCGTCTCTCTTGGGGGCGTTATAACCCTACGAGAGGGGGAGTGAACATATAAAAAAGTCGAAAACAAGAGGTTATTTCAAAAATTTATTTATTTACTGAAAGTAAGTAAGGCAAAATAAATTCTGATATCATAAAAAATAAAATGCGCATTCACACTGATATAATACACTTATAAATGTACCAGTACTGAACAATGTATTTGATAATTAGTTTAAGGTATCCGACTACTCTAAAATTGCGAATTTTGCCAAAAATTAACATTTTTTTTTATGATTTTATTTTATGGGTCATCTTATTAGCTTTATAAAAATACCAAGCTTATCATTTTACGTTTACTAGAACAAAAACTACAAGTGTTTTAGTAAAAGCAGATGCCATTACTTTAAGAAAGATGTCATATATACTTTAAAACGCGTTTTACTCGAAATGTGATTTTTTGAAAATAATCAAACGGGGTCAGCGATTGCTAAAATAGTTTCAAACATAATTAACTGAAATTTTTTCTGTTTGTTCTGTATAGTAGTAAAATTGTTTTACCCTTCAAATTTATCAATCACTGTTTTATTTATCAATCACTTCAAATTTATCAATCACCCACAATTATGTCTTTTTAAACATTTTCATATAGTAACCGAGTTAAAGTGCTCTAGTTTCTGTAAAAAAGACAATATCTCTTATCCTGAAGGTCATTTCAAAATTGAATAATATAGCAACACATTAGATTGAAAAAATTGAAAATTTGTTTATAAACCTTTGGTGCAGAATGGACCGCGTTTATGCTATTTTTGTCAATTTTTACCTATTTTCCCCCCATTTTAGTAATAATAATATCTTTTTCTCTTCTTAATTTTAGCACATTTTTCTTAAAATGCACTAAACAAATCTAAAAATAACAAAAAAATCCTCATATCTCCTTTTTTTAAAAAAAAAAGTTGTCGCAACCAGTCGGATACCCTAACAATACTAAGTTAACATCAGGGTTAATAATTACCAGTGACCCCATAGGCTTGTCATATATAAAATTATGTACAAAACTTAATAGGTATATTGATAATTTGTTTGGTTTATAATTCTCTAGCGCCAAAGTGTATTATAGTTGCTTACAATGCATTGTTTTTACTTGGAGAGGGAGGGGGCGATTAAAATTATGTTTGAAAATTGGATCGCAAATATTGAACGTTTGTGAGAGGTACTAGATTAAACTTTTTAAGTTATAATGGATTATTCATCCATTGCGTAAATTCAATAAACAAGTTTTAAGAAAGCGTGAGTAAAAATATTGTAAAAAATCTTCCAGAAATGTTCTTAAACGCAGAAGGAAAACAAATTCTATCTTGGATAGAAAAATACTTGATGTCATTATTAGTTTTCATTCAACTTACCAAAAAAAAGAATCCAATGCTTATTATTCACATTTTTTTCTTCGGAAAAATATTCAAAATAGAATGGTTATTCAATCACGGTATACATTTTCAAATGGGAAAAAAGTACTCCACATTTGGCGAGCAGATAAGTGAAATCTGTTTCTCGAATATTGAATGTCAGTAATGCGAGAGAATTTGGCGCGGAATGCTTCTCATTACGAGCATTGTAGTTTCTTTCCCAGAGAGAAACATTTCAAATATGTTGTTACAGATAACACACTGAAGAATAGAACGAAACTTGTATCAATGAAATAAAAAATATTCTTCTCTGCTATAGGATTTTCAGCGTAAATATTGCTGTCGATTGTGTAGTGGAATAAATTTTTTTGATAAAATAAAGAGGACAACAAAACAAATGACATTCTGTTAAGATTCGATATTATGTATCAAGTTGGAGTTTATAAAAGATACTTTTTGCCTACGCAAACGCACTATACCACATCAGACGTAAAATAATCGGGAATTAGTTTTCTCAATGTGAAGAGAAAGAATGGTAAAATGCTCATACAAGCAGCCTTTTCTAAATGCTTAAAAACAGCAGATTACAACAACTTTAACTTCTATTTAAGGCAACAAATGACGCCCGACTTTTTTACCCCCTTTTCTCCTTTTGTGGATAATAAATATACTCCATAGTTATTTAATTGGTTTAACGTTGAATAACATTTTTGCTGCATAATTTTTTAAAAAATACTCTTCATTCTTCATTTAACAAAAACATTAACATGTCATTGAAACACTTTTGTACAAAATAAAATTTTCTTACAATAAGTAATTTACATATTATTGGTTTCTGTGACTCATTGTTAAACATTGCAGTTTATCGAGTATTTCAGATCTCAAATTTCTATCTATAAAACCATTACAAAGGAAAATTCATGTATGTATGTATATATATATATATATATATATATATTATATTATAATAAAATAACATAAATATAAACATAGTGAATATCCTACAAAACAAATAATGGATTAGTAATGCATTTGATAACGGAGAAGAACAAATTGAAATATATAAGTAAATATATAAAAAGTCAATTGAAAAAATGGAAAACTATTATGTTTTCTACAGTTGATACCACACACACACACACACACACACACACACATATATATATATATATATATATATATAACATTTGAGCAGATTAGGATGAATGTGGTGTATGTCAAAAATTGTACACAGTTAATCATGAATCGGTGTTCTTATTTAGATTTTTCTCTTTAGTACCAACTTAATAATTAATATTTTATACCATAATTGACCTTTAGAAGCAGACCTAGACAACTGACCTGAAAGATGTTGAAATAAGAATGTCGCAGGTGTAAGTCAATTGCAAGGGAACTGATGCTCATTGATTACTGTGATAGATTCTTGAAATAATTTTTGACGGCAAATGAATCTAGTAATTTTAGTTAATTTGACATTATTCTACATAAATATACCAGTTTCATTTGTTTAATTTGCACGAAAAAGCCGAACACTTGCTTTGATTCGGATGATGAGATAGTTAAAATTCATTTTAAAAGTTAATAGAAGGAAGTATACCTGGAGAAGATCATAAATGTAACAAAGGCGTTCCTCTCTAAAAATAGCTTATGAGAATATCCAATTTTCATAATGAAACATATTAATTCACCTCCGTGTTAGAAAATATCTGTGGACTAATTCTCAAAAACTGTTATGAAGGGTGCGATGTCGAAGGGAATGAAAAAGGTCAATAACAGGTAAGAAATATATTTATTAAACGTAAATCATGTTTACAATACGAACAATGCTTCAGAACGCGAAGTCAAAAACGCAACAAGTGTTCGTCACACGAATTGTTCGAAGTTTCGGCCGCGTAGGTCATAGCAAAAGCCGACACCGACACCGAAGGTCGAAAATTTGCCGAACGTGTTCAAACAAATCTGGTTGCGTGTCTGGCGTCTAGCTGTAATACATTGTTCGTAATGTAAAAATCATTTATGTTTAATAAATGTATTTCTTACCTCTTATTGGACCTTTTCATTTCACTAGATACGGTACCCTTCATAACTGTTTTTGCGAATTAACCATTGGATCATCCGGTTATATTCAACTAACTTAGCTAACTGAAACTTTCCAACTAAACGTGGTTTGCGACCCCCTATTCTATGAGGATTTGTCGTCTCCATACTACCTACTGCAGTGCTTCTCAAACTGTCAATATTTGCGATCCAGTATTCAACCATAATATTCATCGCATGAATTGAATTGAATTATATTATACTTTGATGCTAAAGCTAGAATACGACTTTAACCTCTTAAGTGCCACTGGCGTATATAAACGTCTCACTCAGCTAAAGCACTATTTTCCGTGGAGGTATATATACGTCTTTCCGTAGTATAATCTTTTCTGTGCACTGCTATCCATAAAATTATTCCTAAGGCTGTAGAATGCAATAAAAGGACCTTGGCAGTGTGCCCGATGGCATTAGGAGAGCGAATTGCGTTACTTTTAATCGGCAGTTAAGGGATTAATTATAAACCGAGCAAAGTATCAAGATAAGTGTTAATTTTTGCATTTAATTTTGTATATGACATAACCATGGAATCACTGGTAACTGGTTCTTAACTTAGTATTATTAAATTGATTTCAAATACATAGTGTAATACTGATATTTATAAGTATATTAAAAACATGTAAATATGTATTTTATATTTATTAAATAAGTAATGTTTTTAAATAATCTTTTATTTTAGACTTTTCAATATGCTCACGCCCACCTCGTAGAGTCATCACGCCCCTCAAGGGGGGCGCACCCAACAGTTTGAGAAACGCTGGCCTACTATAATCCTCCTAAATTTGTAGGACGAATTCGGTAACACCCTGTATAAATATCAAATTTCCAAGTTGATAAAAATGTCATTGACTATTAAAATTTTTGAGTCTATCCTTCATTTCATTTATAAAATTTCTTATGTGATTGAATCACAGATTTGCCACCAATCAAATAACACAGACGAGAAAACATTTGAAAGGAAAAATATCCTTAAATAGTTAAATAGTATCTATCCTTAAATGTTCATCTTAAGAAATTGTATAGAATAAAAACTAATAAGAATCAATGCTACAATCAATGTCAATAACTTTGATATCATTGATTTTTATATTATTACACAATCTCAGCGAGTCTTAATAAAATAACAGAATATTCAGGAAAAAAAACCTACACACACCTTACATTCATAGTTACTTTTCTACTCTGCAGTAACATTAAAAAGGGAACTTGTGACATCATTAATCTTTTTCTTTTATCGTTTAAAAAAAGATAATCTTACTGTACGTTTTGTAAGAAGGAAATAATGTTATAAAGTAAGAATTGTATCAGATTTCTAGATTGAGAGACGGAATGTATTTTATTTTCATGAATTTATTATTTTTCTTACTATTTGAAAGAATAAAATAATATGCTACTCTCAGTATAATAGAAGAATTAATCTTTTTAATCGAACAAAAATGGGTGTATTTTTACTTACTGATCTATAGTAACTTGAAATTTTGTAAATTGTAGTGAATATCTGATGCAACTCTAAACACAGTAAAATAATTTGTGTAATATAAGACACATCTTTTTCTTTTGGTAAACGCTTAATAATATTCAATATATATTTGTTTCTAATGCTTCTAATATTAACGTACCTACAATTCAAGGGCTTTGTTGTAACTATTTTTCACACAAAATGCAATTTTAATGTAATTTTGTTACATGAAAACAGAAGTAAAAATTATAAATATTTATCATAATTAATTTTATCTTAATATTTTTAAAGTATTGAAAAAATGTATTATATATATGCATAATATACAGAAATAGTGTATTTTTCTCCAATCAAATATGACATCTTTATTTGGTTGCAGTCAATTAATTAAAGAAAAAAAATATTTTAGATCCATATTTTATTCACAAAAACATACAAAGAAAAAACAGCAACATGAAACAAACGATTTTGATAGTTCTTCCTCATTCCAGAGACAACAGCTTTTATACCTTTTTTTTCCCCAACCGAAAACTTCTAAAATCTTCAATAATCATTTAATTTCCGGTGTTTAATACCGGATTGGTCTGATTCGATGGCTGATGAAATAATACATCTTCTCACATTGAAATGTCAACGTCTCGGAAAAAATCCGTATATATAAATACATTGCTGGAAATAATTAAAAAATATTGAGGTTGTAGGTGAATCTTGCGGCTCAGAATTATTCAAATGATTGGTACATGATCGACAATCGTGACAGGTTATATGAGAAAAAAATGACACTTAATTGGTAGGGAAAAATACATTTTATTGAGCATTTGTGTACAAAAAGGGGAAAAAAACACAAAATTTGTGCTCTTGAAGGAAAAAAACGAACAAAAAAAAGGCGTTTCCTTGAAAGAAAATCAATTTTGGTAGATAGTATGTTTTCCCTGGTCAGCAACATTGAACATCTTTAAGGAGTGAAGTCAGTGAGTCTCTTAATGAGGAGCTGGGTATTCTGTCCCACTCGTCCAAAATAGCCCTTTCCAGTTCTAAGAAAGTTTGTGGGAGTGGTATGTGTGTGTGTGTGTGGTCAGTAACTCAACTGCTTGTGTTTGTCCCAAACATACTCTGTTGGACCCATGTCTGAGGAACACGCTGGTCATTCCCTTCGTGTGATTCCTTCCTCGAAAAGAAAACCATCCACCAAATTAGCACGCTGTGTCCTGTAATTGTCGTCAATTAACCTGAATTCATCTCCAATTGCTGCAGCGTAAGGAACTGCAATAAGTCTGAGGGTCTCATCCCTATATCGGCGACCAATCAGAGCTCCATTTTGAATGATGCAGAGACCGGTGCATCCAACAATAGAGATGCCAGCGTAGCATCATTCCCCTTCCGCCAAATCTGACACTTTCAAGCACAAACGCAGGATAGATTCTTGTGAAACAAGCCAGATGAACATACGCCTATTTTCAGGATGCACAGAAAAATCAGAGAAACGAATATTACCCTTTTCATTTCTCCTCCAGTTCACATGCTCTTTTGCGCACTTCTTGCGGGCACGATGATACCTTGCTGTTAACATAACATTGATCGGCGAGCATAGGGACCTACTGCATGGAACCGGTTTCGGACAGTTTGTGTCGAATCTGTGATGCCAGTAGCCGAGCGAAGGTATTGTTGAAGAGTACATTCATATTTCGGTATCTCCGATACGTTAAATATCGATCGTCATTGAACGTCGTTGCAAGTCTACGACCTTGCCCTGGTCTTTAGCCTGCCTTTCTAGTCTCCAAAATACATTTCTATTTCCTGGAAATCACACTTTGTGGAACTCCAGTGGCTTCTGCAACTTCGGCTTCTGTTTAACCCCCCTTTAAGCAATTATCAACTCTCAAAGCTTCTGATTCGGTTAAATGACACCGTTGAGACATCGCATTGAGCAAAACAATGCACTTATTAAATATCAATGATTCTTTAACAAAACCAAGTTTCATTCGCTGACACTACAGCATTATTTTTGACGTCATACTCAAAATTTTCATACTCCGAAGTTTGAAATTGGCAAAAATTAGCATTTGTGGTCTCTTCTTCCCTTTTCTGCAAAAAAAAGAAAGAAAGACCGTTTTTTTTTATAATATCCTTTAATTGTTTTGAATACTCTTTATATATGCGTATATAATCTTTATATATATATCATAGATATACATATATATATACATATATATATATACTAGTTATCTTAGGTTTAAAACTATTTTGTGTATATTTATGAATTACATATATATACATATATATATTTTAATTAAATATACACTTTTTCCAATGTTAATGTTATTGAATATCCTGTGCGGCTTAGAATCGAAGGCGGAAAATTTTGTTGAGTAAGAGAAATTGAACCTCTAGTGATGGTTAGAGCAGTTACAGTTTCGTGTATGTTATAAGTTTTATTTCTGGTAAAATAAAGTATTCACAACTTAGATCTCATTAAATATTTTTTAAATTTTGTATATCGGATATTTTGATCAATCTTTTTTGTATTATTATCTTTTATTTTTTCACACAAACGTGTTGTTTAGAATAGATGGCAGCTTAGAATCGAATAATATGGCACATATAAATGCATGTATCATAAATTTAAAACTGGTTAATAGTATAGCTACATGTGTATTTCAAAAAGCATAAAAATGAGTGTTGTCCATGCTTTATCCATATAGTACAATTTAAAAAAAGTTTCGTACAATTTTTTTCCAGCTGAAATAAATTTCGATATTTATAGAAACAAAGTTTTCAGATAATTATCATTATTAATAAATCTTAAGTGCTTACGAGACAGAAATTTAAAAAAAATGTCAACATTGCAATCGGTATGATAAGAAAGAAGTTTCAAAATATTCTAGAAAATCACTTTTCATAAATCAACGATAGTGATATCCGGTTTATCATCCGTAGCCTTTTGAAAAGGACAAGGGACGGGACTATTGCGGAGAATGCTGTGAGAGAAAAAGATATTACAAAGGCTTAGAACAACATGTGCTGAAGACGTTTCAAAGAAAAATCCAAAAATAATCCTAGCGAATTATTTCTTAAGAGTGGAAGCGAAATAAAATTGCACATTTTTAGATATAAAGTTAGAGATTCATAATAATGTAACTATCATGAAAGGTTGAAATAAAATCTTTTACATTTTACTTAAGTTATAAAATTTTATACAATACTAGCTGTTACCCGCCCGCTTCGCTGGGTATTTCATGATGTTTTATAAATTTTTACTGCTTATATATATGTATAAATTATTGATATCTAAGTCCTAGCATTAAGAATTCGATTGAATTGAAAAATATACTTATACCTGTAACTGTCACCTGTTGATAAAAGAAAAAGGGCAGAACTCATCTAATTTGTATTTTCTAAAAATCTCTAAAATATAAGCATAGAATAATGTTTGCTCTTTCGTAACTCAAAAAACAAGTGGATTCCCGCAAAACCAATTTTCGGTGGATCTCTACTCCGTAAATTGAACATGCAAGCCAAATTTCAAGTCTAAATCTAACAGAAAAAAGCAAAAGTTTTACTATAAATATCCCCGTAATCCCGTTGAGAGCCGTTTTCCAAAATTACTGCTCATAGCGGATTTCAATTCAACAAAAGAAAAATGCAAACCAAATTTCATTATTATAGTCCTTGTAGCTCGAAAAAAGTAATTTTTTTTGTCAATATGTCCCAGTAACCCCCTGCAACCCCCCAGAACTTGATTTACTTAAAATTTATTCTTAGTGGATCCCTATTCAACAAAAGAAACATGCTTAACAAATTTCAAGTATATGGGTCTAACAATTAAAAACAGGAATTTTTTTCTGTAACTCCTCTTGACACCTCGCAAACATCTTTGGGGGTCAATTTTCATTTTACTCTTTGTTAGAGGAACTCTATTTCATGAAAGAAACATGCCTACCAATTTTCAAGCAGGATGATCAAGTAGTTTAAAAATGGAAATATTTATCGATTACGCCTCTTAATCTCCCGAAATTAAACTTAGTAGTTGATATTCACGAAACTCATTTTGCAGCGGTTCTCTACTTTACGAAAGGAATCTGCTATCAAATTTCAAGACTGTACGTCTAACAGTTTAAAAATGGAGATAATTGCCTATAACGCCACTTGAGCCCCCGCAACGCCACTTCTGGGTCTGTTTTCACAAAACCCATTTTGTAGGGGAATTTCACTCTATGAAAGGAATCTGCTTAGCAAAATTTGAAGACTGTGCGTCCAATTAATTAAAAATGCAAAAAAATTATCAATAACGCCCCTTGAACCCCCGCAACACCACCTAGGGGTCCATTTTCACAAAACACATTTTGCAGTGTATTTCTATCCTATGAGAGGAATCTGCTAACCAAATTTCAAGACTGTGAGTCTAATAGTTTAAAAAAAGAAATAATTATTTATATCTGCCCTTAACCCCCCGCAACACCCCTTGGGGGTCAATTTTCTCCAAACCCGTTTTGTAGCTGATATTTACTCCATGAAAGAAACATTCCTACCAATTTTCAAGCAGGTAGGTCAAATAGTTTAAAAACGAAAATATTTATCTCTTACGCCACTTATTCCCCAGCAACGCCACTTAGAGGTCTGTTTTCACAAAACCTTCTTATAGCTGATCTCTACTCTATGGAAGAAATCTCTTTATCAAATATAAAGACTGTGCGTCTAATAGTTTAAAAATGGAAATAATTATCTATAACGCCCCTTAAGTCCCCTCAACGCCACTTGGGGGCAATTTTCACGAAACCCATTTTTAGCGTATCTCTACCCTATGAGAGGAATCTGCTTACTAAGTTTCAAGACTGTACGTCTAATAACTTAAAAATAGGAATTTATAACGCCCCTTAAGCCCCCGCCCCCGCAATACCCCTTGGGGGTCAATTTTCCCAAAACCCATTTTGTAGCGGATATTTACTCCAGGAAAGAAACTTACCTACCAATTTTCAAGCAGGTAGGTGAAGTAGTTTAAAAACGGGTATATTTATCTATTACGCCCCTTAATCCCCCGCAACGCCACTTAGAAGTCTGTTTTCACAAAACCCGTTTTGTAACTGATCATTATTCTATGTAAGGAATCTATATATCAAATTTAAAGACAGTGCGTCAAATAGTTTAAAAATGGAAATAATTATCTATAACGCCCCCTAAGCCCCTGCAACGCCCCTTGGGGGTCGATTTTCACCAAACTCATTTTGTAGCGGATCTCTACTCTCTGAAAGGAATCCGCTTACCCAATTTCAAGATTGTACATCAAGTAGTTTAAACATGGAAACAATTATTATTAAAGCCCTTAACCCCCCGTAACGCCCCTTGCGTTTCGAATTTCGGAAAATCCTTTCTTAGCTGATGTCTACTCTATCAAAGGAACATGTCTACCAAATTTCAAGTCTGTAGGTTGAATAGTTCCAGAGATTTCGTGATTAGTCAGTCAGTCAGTCAGTCAGTCAGTGAGTCGCTTTTCTCCTTTATATATATAGATTAAACGTAAGAGTTTAAGGATATTTTTGATATAAGAATCAAATTTTATTTATTTTAAATGTTTTTTTTTAAAAAAGATTAATCATTAACGATATCTTTGCCAAACTTTCTATTCAAAGTAAAATTTAAACAAAAACAACACACACACACGTTCATTCAGTTGATGAAATAAATTTTTTAAAAGTCTTTAAAACTACTTGTGAAAGAAGTTTAGGGTAATTAAGAAAAATAACTAACCCTTCCATATTGTATGAATATAAACTTAAAAGGTCTTTTCCAAACCTATTAAAATGTTTTACAATAATAATATTTTCAGACTTGATTCGGAAATTTCCTTTAAAGAATATTGAAATTTTATTCCTAACGGACCTTGTATTAATCAACAGACATGAATCCATTATTCTCCTCGATAATGTATAGCCTCAAGAGGTGTTAATAGCTATACAAAATTTTAACACAAATTAAATTCTATTAAATCTTATCGCATAATCTTTACTAACCACATCTTTCACCCACGCGGATCATTATTTATTTCGTAGTTTATAAAAATACGTGGACGCGCGGAATAAGGCAAAATTGAGGTCGAAACGTCCTTTAGACTTTGTGTCATCTAAAGACTTCGCCTTTTTTTTTAAGAAGAGTTAATTTGTTGGATTTGCACGTTAACATGGGTGTCTTCAAACAGATGTCGCATAATATGAATAACGAAATGCTTATTTGAATTTTAAAATCAATTGTTCCTAACTTTTAATGAGCCAAAATTTCGTCTTACATGACGTAATATAACAAATTTTACCTTCAAGTAATATATAAGTTTAAAATTGTATTTCGAATATGCAATGCCATTCGGTGATTGCACTTGGATAGGTTACGAATCAACGGCTTTATTTTATTGCTATGTTTATTGCGAAAATTTGCATATATATGTGTGCACATCATCTTGCATAAATGAACATATGCAGCTCATTATGAGGTGAGATAGAGATGAAACGTTTTCTGTCATGAAAAATTGTTACTGGCTGGAATTAAAAAAGTTTTCAAATCAAATTAATTTAAATAATGTGTTTCTTTTAAAATAAATATTATTGATTTTTTTAATCTGATTTTAGCTCGTACGCGATAGCTTTTATAAAGAATTAGAACATTGTAAATTTTATATTACCTTTTTAAAGACTTCAACTCGGATTCTGTTTAAAATACGTTTCGATATTTAATTTTTAAAAAATTAGGAAGTACATATATAGAAACACACCCAAGTCCAAGCTATTTCCGGACGCAAAATCTAAGCAACATAAATTAGTAGAATTTCAAGTTCTTACTAATTCTTCCTAAACTTTTCTCTGATAATACTGAAAACAATATTGCTTGATTTTTGAAACAAAACAATGATAAAAATATTTGGCAGTTTTAGAGACTGCCGATAGAAGTGAAAACTTAGAACTTTTAGTATTAAAATTTGAAATTCCATAACGTTTGAATTAAAATTATCAACATCAATCTGGTTTTCACATCTATTGATACTCCGAGCAACAACTAAATGAATGTTTATATGCATGTTTTTTATTATTCAAATATATTACGGGCTGTACAAGATCATGACAAAATATAAATACAATTCAATTGAATAACAATTAATATACAATCATATTATTTATGGATAGTATTTGTATTTACTTAAGTTTCAATGTACTTGATTTTTAGCATTATTTTAATTGTTTGCATCGTTGTCATCGTTAATTTCAACAATACTTAGACTTTTTGTACTTTCAATTATTTCATTTTGTTCTAAGAAAGATACAATAGGCTTATGGTAACTAAAGTAAGATAGGAAAATGTTTTATTCAAATTTATTTAAGTATCGCGTAAAAACCGCATCAATCGTCATTTCATATTTTGTAGTACTGAGTTTTCGATCATTGAATATATTTAAATTAAGTGTCTTATTTAGAAATTCAATTAGTGGTAGATTTTTATCATCTGCAAAGTTAATATTGAAGTCTCCTCTTAAAATCATCGGTACATTATATTTTTCGCCAAATCTTTTTCGAGTATTTCAGAACCTTCTTTTGTATAAATCATCAAATTTTCGAATAAAATTTGTTGTATCTGTCTCATAGATTTTCCAGGAGAAATATAAACGGCAACCATTAATATGTAGTGCCCATTCTCGGAATCACAACGAGCAATGCACAGTATATACACATTGAAAATTTCACCAAATCCATTCAACTTCACTTATAAGATATACACAGCACTATACGTCAGCTGTATAGCTACAGATGTACTGCTATAATTGCTATACTGCGGTGATGCGAACGCACGAGATTACACCCATCCAAAAAGTGTCAAAGTGAACAGCAGACTGCGCGTGCGCCAGTCAGAGCATGTCGGTGACGCGAACTCATAAGATTTTTCCCTACCAAAAATTGTCCAACGCCGCTAAAGAAGTTTTTACTTCAAAAAAGCAGAAAACAAATAAGGAATGCTTTTCTTTAATAATTTGAATTCGTATTTAGAGGAATTCAATACGCCCAAATCTTTTTTACACGGCAAGTACATTTCTTAGAAAACCGTGTAAAAAATACATGCGTCGCATAGTAAAGTTTAGGTCATGTTTCACAACTTTAAAAAATCGTGTAAGATGAAAAATCTCTAAATATTTTTCCAAAAAAACTATTTTAAAAATGCAATAATGAAATCCATGTTTATAAATAATTATTTATAAGACAAAAGCAATTCATTTTTATTACAAACAAATTAAAACTAGAATACAGTGAAAATTCAGTCTGCAAGTTCATACAGCATATACAAATTCAAATTGTAATTGGGAATAAAACTACTAACCAACAGTTATTCATCGCTACTTGATAACAAGCATGAACGTTTACCGCTAACTGGATCAAAAATGTTATCGTCAGCTAGGGTTTGCAGCCCCGGGATCCCGGGTTTTTTTTCAAATCCCGGGATTAAAATAACTAATCCCGGGATTTAATTTTTGTCTGAATTATATTTTGAATTTTTTTAAAATTGTTAATCTGGTATTACATTTAATGTATCTTATTTACTTTTTTTGTACTGTATACGGTTAATGTTAGTTTTCTTACGTGTTGAACCTTGAAGGGTTCGAGGAGGGTGTGCATGTTAAGCCTTGAAATGTCATGTTTTCTCTTATTTTCTTGTGTAACTTTCTCCACATCGCGAGTGGGGTCAGAAAATGGACATTTCTCAAACCCTCAGCATGTTCGGTGTCAGCTAACTTGGACAGAGGAATTTAGAATTTTTGGAAGATATCTAGTAGGGTTTTCAGCCTCGAGATCCCGGGATCCTGGAATTCCAAAACCACTAGATCCCGGGTTTTTTTCTAATCCGGAAATCTCTGGATTAAAATAACTAATTCCAGAATTTAATTTTTGTCTGAATTATAATTAAAAAAATTTTATTATAAAAATTTTCTAAGAATTTATTTTTTTAAAAATTTATATACTGTTTATGAAATATGTACGTAGAATTTTTTCCCGCAATTATAAGTGCTATATGTAAAAAATATATGCGCAGTATGGGAGAACGTCGCAAAGATTTAAGTGGCTCACTGCAATGAGCAACATCAATGAACAATATAAGCAACATTACAAGAATAGATTTTGTCACAGTTCCATCTTCAATTAAATGCCGTTAGTTAATAACGAACCTGCTTGGAAGAATTGAAACACTTCAAATCCCATTGCATTACTAACAGCTCATGCAACTGGATCTTCAACACTTGAAATTGGTAACACTTGAAATTGATTCACATTCTGATTCAATAACTGGGTCAATTTATATACAAAAACCATTAAGTGCAGCAGAAGAACTAAATAAAGTTATCAAAGAGGTATATGCACCAATGCAGTCTATTAGATTTGAGACACTGTCATTAAAAATTCAAAAAAAAAATGTCTCTTTTTTTGAAAATGGAAGGAGACGTGGTGACTAACTGATAAGAATATAATCCTATTTAATGACGATACTACCTACTAGCAAAGAATTCGAACATGCAATTTCTACGACAGGATAATTTGTAACAAAAATAAGCCGTTCCAACGATGAAACGCTGGAGGAGCTGTGTTTTTATAAGCTTATTTACAGAAACACAGTAAATGAAGAAATGATTTTTTTGTATATTTCA
The DNA here is from genome assembly GCA_019973975.1 of Trichonephila clavata. Taxonomy (NCBI): domain Eukaryota; kingdom Metazoa; phylum Arthropoda; class Arachnida; order Araneae; family Nephilidae; genus Trichonephila; species Trichonephila clavata. The sequence continues at coordinate 29,096 of BMAO01019087.1, read as the reverse complement.
TTATGTACTATTTCATTTGTTTTTTTATGATGAATTAATTTTTTTATTTGTTTGATTAAAATAATATTAAATCAATTTTTAATTATACTTTCAGTTTTATTATGCAATTTCAACTATGCTAATATGTAATTTTAGATAATAGTCCAATCGCAATCCCGGAGTCCAGGGATTTGGAAAATGTAATCCCGGGATTGAAAATATGACACGGGATTCAAACCCTATCGTCAGCAGATGTATCAGACGTGTCTAGTACAACTGTTGGCTTTGATTCAAAAAAATAATTTTGTTGGTTATTAACGGCCTCAGCTAGTTTTTTGTGTGTTCTTACTAAGTCTGTTATTGGCGGCTGTTTTTCTTGGTTTTTCAAGTTGCTTATATGATTCTTGATGTTCTGCTACCCCCAGAACTTATCATTACGTTGAAATTTTAGTATATGCTCTGTTAGGATCATCAGTAAGAAAATGTTGTTTCAGAAAAATTTCAAGCTCTCGTGAATTAAATGAGCTGTTAATAGCTGAACTACACCTTCGACTTCTTTATTATCATAAACTGTCTAAAATTTGATCAAATCGTCTTTATCTAAGTGGTAGGAATCACCAATTTTTTGTTTGTTTGAATTTCTGTTAAAACTAAAAATTTGTGTAAAAATGGAGTTGCTATATTCATGTACCATGTTATCTCAAAATCGTGTAAAAAAGATCGTATAAGAAAAGAGTTGGGTGCTATTGATAGTTCAAATCAAAATGATTTAAAAACTAAGGCAGGTGCATTTTTTACTTTCATTTACGTCTGATATTTTTCATGAAATGCTTTTTTAAAATTTTAATTAGTACTCCATCCTATATCAAGTAAAGAATTAAATATATCTTGACTCACATATGAATTAAATAATACTTTACTTTGTTATCATCAGCTAAACATAATTCTTATGTTGAGGAAAATTAATGGCATAACACATTTTCAATGCTTACTATGTAAATGGAATGAAAATTCGGCAGATATATCTTAGAGATTACCATACTTTAAATACATATTATTTAAAACTAAATTAAACCTTCCATAAATGTATAAATTTAAACAACGGGAATAAAAGTTTTAATTATAAATTAATGAAATTTCTTCAAGTCATATTTCGCTAAATCTAATATTTAATTTCGAATAAGAATGGATGAAAAAAACGGATTTATGACTTTTCAATTGTAATTTTATTAGTTTAAGTTAAATCCGATTTTATCTTTAAAAACTTTCTAGTGGATGTAAGTTAAGTAAAAAACCTGCAAGTATATTATTATATTCTAAAATAAATTTGTTCATATAAAAATAAAGTTGAATTTTCTGTTCTGAATTTAATATTTTATTTGGGAAAATATTAGTTACACAGTTTCCAAATTAGTAAAATTGAAATATTTTTATAACAAAAGTTAAAAATAAAACAAATGTTATTATCATATATTATTTTGGTATATATAAAAAGTAATAAAATATGCCTATAAATCTCGAGAATGTATAACTTTATAAACAATTACTCATTAAAAAACATATTCATAATTTGTTCTTTATGTATGGTTATAGTAGGAATTTTCTGATTTACAATGAAAAATTTATTATATTAAACTTATTGCACTTAATATTCTAAAGCTTAACCTATATATAGTTAATAATTTCTTTTTTTTAACATACGTTATAAAACTTGTGTTCTGTTCTATCAATTTTTTGAGAAAAGGTTTTATTCATTTTTTTCCATCATTCTAATATGAAATTCACTTCAATATTTCATAATTTGAAATTTTATTATAGATTTTGATACATTATTTTATTTTAGTATCCTAAGAAATGAAGTCGTTTATATTCTATTATTAAATAAACAGAGTGATGCCTAAAATCTATAAACTTATAAAAGAATAATTCTTGCTACATAGTCCTGAAATGTAGATTTATAAAGTGAATTTCTTCCTTGCGACAAGGGAACCTTTCAGAAAGGCTACTTGAATATTAAATTTGTGATCAGTTATGTAAGATAGTCATCGAGATACTACAAATCGGATATATTTTGGTTCAGTTAAGTGTTGTTCAGCAGAAAATTTAGATTAAATGCCTTTTAATCTTTCGAATCTGTTAATCAACTTCTTTGATGGAACTAAAAATGTAAATAATTCGATTAAAAGTATACTATTAGTATTTTGAAAATCCATCCACTTCAAAATGTTATTTTATGCATCAAAATGTTTTTAATCATGTTTTTAGCTGGCAGATATTAGGAATTATACTTATATTTCGTGCAAATACTATGAATAATTCATTCGCAAGACATTCTACAAATGACTATTTACATCTCAGTAAAAAAATTACATCATTAAAAATATTTTGAACGTAATGCTTAAAAGTTAATCCCAAATTGAATTATATTGATAATTCATATCCACTTAAAAATATTACAAAGAATATGTATTTTTTGGTCTTTATTAAAAGAACTAGATGAAAATTTGTAACTTGAGTTAATTTTACGTGATTATTGCAAACAAATGGGGGGAAAAAAACGTAGAAACCCACATTCCCTGAATCCTTTAGTTATCAAATATGTTCTTAACCCACTGTAACATAGAGTAGACTGTACGCAACATACCGTTCGATCGCCTGTCAAATTCTTAGAAATAATATTAAGCATAATCATGTACTGTAGCTTGCGGGTCTATTCTCTGAGATAATGCACTGGTATCACAAAAAATAACTCAACGTGAAAGTTACGATTTCCAAACAAATAAAATAAAATATATTGTTCATAATTACTTCAAAATTATTTCAGAAACTTCTATTCTTCGTAACATTTGCTACCGTACTAAATATTATGATTCCTTAACTCAGTGCTATCACAAATGTTTTATAGCTTTCTTCATCTAAATATATAAAAATGGATGTTTGCATGTATGAACTCGCTTCACTCCAACACCCTTCAGCCGATCACTATGAGAATTGGCATATATATGTGTTTTTTGTGGAGAAGGTTTTTGTGCTATCCTCTTTTTTGCAACTTCCCACCAGGTGGCGCTACAGCATATAAACTTCTGCACCGTTCAATAAATTGCCAAGTTGTCAACATGTTCGCCAAAAAAAGACGCCAACTTGGCTCTATCATCAACCTTTCGCTATGTTTCCATTCAATAGCCATTATAAAATAAGGAACAGCGTTGTTTGCGAATATTACAATTTTAAGGTAAAATAAATACCAGAAAGTAATACTAACGTATTACATTTTCAGATATAAATTATTTACACTCTTTTAAACATTTATTACACAAAATTTGTAACAATGTGTTACTTTTGCTGAGCAGAGATCAACTTATAATGATATTTTCCAAAATCGACCCACAAGAGAGTTATGGGGCATTATAAATATGAAAAAGGCTTTTATCTGCTCTTAGATCTACAGACTTAAAACTTAACAAATATGGTTTTTTGTTCAGCTGAGATATGCAAAAAGTTTTTTTTTTTGTTTAATTTGTAGCTCATTTAAAATTAACTCATTAAAAACTACTTCTTTATCCTTCAATCTGCGTTGTTTAATTTTTCAACTCACCCGTGCGAAGAACGGGTACACCAGCTAGTAAATAATAAATAAATTAAAATGCAAAAACACCTGCATTTCTTATTATTATTGTTGTTGTTTTACTATCTCGTATCCACCGAAATTAATTAAGTCGGAGTTTATGAGTGACAGAGGATTAAAGCCGTATTGATAACCAGTAGAAATCAATAAAAATAATTAATTTATTGTTTATTTAATAATTACAAGCTAAAAAAGCTAAACGTTATAAATAAAAAACTGTTCAATAATATTTGACCAAAAAAAAAAAAAAATCACACAATATCTCGCCCTTAAAGTTTTCATTTTTCTAACCCAAAAACTTTTTTTTCCTAAGTCTAATATCATAAGTGAATCATGGAATCAATACCAAACACTTTATTTCCTAATCATATATAATAAATCATATATAATCAAGAAAGATGATGAACACCCAAAGACGATGTTGAACCCAAACGAATGGAGGCGATTTCATGCATTCACACCAAGTGATGAGTATCATCTGTAAGGAAAAGGGTGTTCTTAATAGCCCCCGATGATAAGTGGAAGGGGATGGACCGAAACCATAATAAGGGGAACCCGCTCGTCATGATATATGGTCACTTTTCCGTCGTCATCCGAAACCTCCCGGGGTTCCTTTGCCTGAGAGGACAGCCGATTTCGATGCCTTATTTTTCATCGTATATATCCCGTTCTTTTTTTCATCACTTTAGAATTTTTTCCCCTCACATTTGGCGAAAATATTGGTTTTTGTGAAGTGCAAAATTAAATAAATCTATAATGGCGTCGCGTCTAGACTGTTTTTTGTTGTTGCTTATTGAGACATAGTATTATTTTTAAATGGTGTTTTAGATGCTGAATGGATATGAATGTTTTGTTGAGAAACTTTCGTAAATAGTGTTTTGTACGATCGATATCACTGTTTCAAAAAAGTGTGTTAGAAACAGGCGTATTGTAAGAAATAATGAGTCTATCATTTGCAACATATAGTAAATATAATAAAAATTAATTTTGTAGCATATTTTTAAAGATAAATTCCTTTCTATACCATGTTATGCATTTGTTTATTTTATTTATTGAATATATCGTTACTGGGAAACGTTTTTCTAAAAATCTCGAGGGGAAAAAACCCTAGAAATAATGGGTAAAAAAATATTTCAAAACCATTCAATCTGTGTGTATTTGGTGATCTGGATTTGAATATAATAATTTAACAGTTATTTACATAAAATAATACAAACGCAGAAAGTTTGGTGGTATTTTAAGAAGGGGCATGATACCATTTATAACAAAATCTTTGGTTTCAGGGTTTTAACAAATTTTTGGCTGCTTTCTATATACATGTATTGAATCAAACAGTTTTTGGACTCGAAATACTACAACAGCTTACAATTTAATTTTTTAAAGAACATTTAAAATTTTACGAAGTGGTTTTAAAATGATCCTACTGCAATAATTGACAAACACTTTTGAAATCCGATTTACAAGAGCGTCCAAATGTGTATAATAGAAGTTGGTATGGTTTTTGTCATACCATGAGTAGAATTTATGAAATACTGTTGTTGTTGTTGCTAATGCCATCTGTCTGACGTAGTCAGATCGAGGCCCACAAAATTCATCATGATATCGAGCTATATTGTACGCCTTTCGTTAGCCGTAGCTTTGAGCACCATGCAGGTGACAGTACGATACTGTTTTATGAATGCTTATTGAAAACTGCCTGAAAAATGCTTAAATCCATAATTCAATTATTATTCTTTTATTTGTATAAACATTACTTTCATTCAAAAATGCATATCAAACTTTTGTTACATGTATAAATAGCAATAATTAAAAAACCTCAAGACATTTGGCACAGTTGAAAATATACCATAGGTATTCGAAATTAAAACAAACGCGTGATTTTCTTTTTCTTTCTGAGATAAATTTAAGGTTCTTATTTGAAATTGAGATTAATTTTAAAAAAACATTGCAAGTTAAATAATACTACATCTTTTTGGATTAAAGCTTTCAAAATTTGTGAGATTTAAAAAAAAACATAAAAAAAGTTTTGACTAAAAAAAAATTATTTGATTTTTCGTCCGAATTTTTTCAAATTAATCGTTCTGTGTCCCCCAAAGAGAAAGAAATTCTACTGTTATATTCTTTTTTATTTGTTTATGAAATGAGTCATATAAAGATGCATAGTTTGCAGTGTATTTGTAAACAGAAATTGCTATTGTTAGTTTTTCTTTTTTATAAAAAATTAAAAAAGTAATTAATCTTTAAATATTATCTCCATTAACACAACAAAGACTACGAATTAAAATGTTTCTTCTAAATGCAAAATATCTCCTTTGAATGTTTTTCTGCTTGCATTGCAAAATTATAAATCATTGGTAGCGTGTTTATTATTTGTTTTTAGTTATAATTCATACAACAAATTGTAACGGGCCCTATTTGCTATTCTGACTAATCCTTTAGGGCAGTGATTCACAATCGCTGTGCCGCAACAGTTTTGTGGCGCTCCAAAATTTTTGAAGTGTGCCACCAGTTGTCAAAATAATTATTTACACTCTGTGAAAAAAATAAAATCCAGAACCGAATAATTCAGTCGTTTTAAAGAAGGAAACAAAAGGTATTCGTGGTATACTCAATTTATCCTTTCGTGGATAGGTGGATATAACAAATTTGATTGAGCTCGTAATCCATTTACGGATACATCTGTATATATAACTTTGAATAAAGAGGAAAAACCAATTTTGTTCTGTAAAAATCAAGATTTAAATTCAAAACATTCGGAAGAGTAAATTAATATATTTTGGATTAAAATCAGGGGAGAGCTAAAAAAACTTTAAAAATATTGTGACAATTTTCTACATCTTTTTTTGCAGGAATTCGGATTTCAAGCATTAACAAATATAAAAATGAAAAAAGAAAAGACCGTGAATTTTAAATGTAGATGACAAAATGAGAGTGGCATTATCATTTTCCGACCAAATATAAAAGAAATTATCAAAACTGATCAAGCTCACATGTATTATTATAGTTAATTTGTAATTATAGTTACTTAATAAACATTTTGTTGTTGTTTTTTTACATATTTTATTTAACATTGAAAGTTATTATCATAAAATATTTTACATAGTATATTGTAGATTTGTGTAAAATTCTCTTAAATTTATTTTATTGATAGTTGCCACCAAATTTTGAAATTGTGAAAAGTGTACCATACACACACACACAAAAAAAAGGTTGAGAATCACTGCTCTAGAGAAATTACTTTTTATGACGTGATGCGATTATAAAATCTATTTTATCCTCGATTTAAGTTAATGACGATTACTATTTAAAGTCAAGAGAAGAGGGAGGTTGAAGGGAATGTGCGATTGTTTTCATGCTGAAACTAAGAAGTTAAAGAAGTTAAAAGTGGAATCGTTATATTTCAGGGTGAAAGAATTCGACAGGTCGTTCAAGGGCTAGTTGAGGCTCATCTATTGATAAGTATACGATTTTTTTAGATTCTAGATCAGGGGTACCCAAACTTTTTCTTCGCTGGGCCGCATACACATGCCAGGATGAGAGTGAAGCACTCTTCCTTCCCTCATTGTAGGGAGGTCGGAAGGAAGACCAGTCATATTTCAAAATAATTTAATTTATTTACAGCACAAACCACAACAAGAGTTCGATCAAACAAAGTTAAGAGATGCTCCCAATCAATAAATATGTAGACAATTAACGAGGTACGCGAGATATGAGAAGACTTTAAATACTTAATACACTTACTTAATTCAATAGCTCTGACTTCCTAGCTATCTAATCTAGATTCAATCTTTTGTGACAAATCATCTCCCTAAAGTAATACAATTATCAGTTACTAAATATCCGCACCTCACTTTCAATTTGATTAATCACTGATCGCTAGCAATCTCTATACTATCTCTCTCTTCTCTAACTTGAACGGTGGCCTCGGTAGCCAAGTGGTCAAGGCAGCAGACTCGTTGCCAGCGTGTCATGCGTTCAAGCCCAGTACCACTGAAGACCCGCCGTGTAAGAAAACGATGCACGTTAAATCTGTCGAGAGCTCAAACGTCCTCCCGTTGGTGCGGTAGTTAGGAGAGGGGGTGCCAGCTCAGGTGTCGTCCGTGTCACTTGACCATGGTTTAAAATTACGCGGTCCGTCGCCAAAAGCCCTCGTGTAGCTGAACAGTGCAATGTTAATATTCACTCACTCTAACTTGAAAGCATAAACTTTATATAGCAGTCTTAACTAGCATGCTCACGTTCTCTTCTTCGGGAGGAAGTTTTATAATAAATTAATTTTTAAAGACGAAAATTCCCCAAGCAGACTAAGAGTAAGCAGATCGCGGATAGAGCCGTCTCAGTGTATTTCACGCTACCCGCAACATACGGATAATGGGGAAACACACTATAAGACCAAATCAATATTGGACAAAGCAAAATTGATCACAATATTAAAACTACTGTTTGGCTTTTATTTTAATATTATATTTTATATGGGATAATTTCTATTTCCTTGCATCTATAACAAGCCTCTTGCTTACATTTTACTATTAAAAAATCCAGTAGACAACAAAATTGATATATTTGATTGCTCGATTGATAGGACTTCCAGCTAAATTTTGAGTGCATTGTTCTCCAATGATAAAATTTTTTAGTGCAATGGACCATGACCAGATAACCCAGAAAAGGCCGGAGGGCCACAGATTGAGTATCAGTACTCTACATAATTATATTACTATTTAAGCTGATGTGCTCCCCATAGCTTAGATTGAATTTAGATAGTGATTAAAAAGTCATAATAAAAAATATATTTTAAGAAAATGTCTCAGCCTTCGGTGAACCCTCACCCTTCAGAGGGTAAGGGTCTGCAAAAATGTTTAAAAATAAATATGTTTCGTGATTACAGGTAAAACTATAAAATCCCCATTTTGTTTCATTTAATTAAACATTTTTTCAAAGGTTACTGTTTCAGACGAGTTTCCTGGGGACGTTTAAAAAAAGGTTGACATGATTTCAGAGTACAGACGCATTGCCATTTAACTTAATCTTATTTCTTAAATAAAGCACAAGAAATCGATTAAAATGATTGATTACTCTCTTTGATAAATCATACGGAAATAACTCCGACCAGACGGAGACCCTTCCTTAAAGATGTTTTCACGCGTTTTTTTTTACTATCAAATTTATGACCTTTCGCAGAATTTTCAATATTATTAGAGTTATGAAACTTTAATCTAAAAAAAGTTCTTTCCAAATTTAAATCCATGCCCAAAACTACATATTTTGCTAATAAAAAGTAATTTTTCTCACGAAATTGTTTATTGAATATATTTTATAAATGAAAGTAAAGTAATTAGTGATCAAATAGTTTCAAATATGAAGTATATCAGTAAAAATAGAATCTTATATTTTATAAGTATATGTAATTTATCGCATAATGTAAAAATCGCTTAACACGAAACTGAGGGGACAGATATAATTTTTTCTGGTTAAAAGAGTTTCTGTTACAGAATATTGAAAAAAAAAACATATATTCAACACAATTAAATTTATAAGAATATATTTAATTTGCATGGATATGTATACATGCATGTATTTAATAAAAATCAATGAAGCAGAGATTCACAAGAATTTAATGAAATTTAATACAAATTTTCAAATTTTTTGAAAAAAAAACATTTATTAAATTTTTGGAAGACGATACGATATTATTTTTTGCATTGCCTTTTTTAGCATCAAATTGTTCGATGTCTTCCATTTTGTTATCCATTTTACGATTGTGTGTGTGCGTGTGTGGAATATGTGCTTCTAAATAAAGTTTCCTTATTTCAGATAACGGGGGATTAGAAGCTGCATTATTCATTTTATTTTCGCCGTCGGAATCTGTGTCAATAATATTTTTTTATCTTTAAGCAAACTCCAAAATTTGTTTTTCTGTCTTAATTGGCCCTGTAGGCGCATTATCATTATCTACTGCAACGCATTTTTCTTATTATAGTAGTACAGTTTAATAGCACAGAAAAATAACGTGAAACCTCCTCTTTTTTTCATTTCACACCCTTTTAAATCTCTGAAGGGAAATCTTTTCAAGTTAACAGCAAAAAAAAAACAAAAAAAAAATGCATAAAAATATATAGTAGTTTGTTGGGATCGTTGTATTCTTTAGGGTTAACCGATATTTATTCTAAAAAGTTTTTTAAACGTACTTCACTGTATTTTTATTATGATTTTATGCTAAATATGTGTTTTATTAAAACGTATGTTCCATCAAGAATAAGCAGTTACGGTAGCCAAATGAAAATAGGCTCGAATTCGTAACCGAATCTTGAGGGAACAACAAGTACAAGTACTACTGATGCATTTTAAATCTATCAAAAAACCCACCATTTGGAGATGGTGTATGGAAAACATTTCCTTCAGATTCTATGTTCATTCATTTTTTAAATTATTCACACAAAAAGTTGTACCTTCACTGTTAGATTTCAGTGCATTCACACACACACTGCGTTAATTTATTTTGATTCTATAATTTATGTAGAATGTCATTTCTCTATTTGAAACGCCAATTCCATGTCATTTCCGCGGTAAAGGAATTAAACCTTATATTTTGGTAAATTTATTCATGATTCGTGGGAAAAGAAAACCTTGAAAGCTTGCTGAGAGAGTGAAATTTTCCCCTAAAACCACTAAAATGTTTTTAAAAATAACTCATTTTTTTTCCCCTTCACTTGAACACGGATTATAGTTTTCCTAGCATAACACACAAAAATTCTATTATAATAATAATGAAGAAGAATTTCTGCCTCTTCAGTCTATCGACGATTGTAGTGAAAAATGTTGGACATACTCTTTCTCCTTATGTTAAAATTACTTAAATACATTCCTGGTTTTTTTCCATTTCTTTTCTCATGAATATAACAACTATATTAATAAGATGAATACATTATATCAATATTTATACATAAATTATAATTAAGAGATTGAAAATTTAGAAGAAAGTTAAGATTGAAGAGATCAAAATTAAAAATTGTCGATGAAATTTTGGTAACATAAGCAGATGGATGCTGCAGTATTCTAAACATTACTGACTGGGTACAACCTTATTAAATAGTACGGTTTAAGCAGTTTTAAGGATAGCAAACCTTCTCCCTTTCTGTTTACAACAGTGCGCGAAATATTATGAAATAAATATATATAATCCCCAATTATACAGAACGTAGGTTTCCATATTGATAGCTAAGAAACAATTACTTTAAAAAAAACAGTAAGTTATGGAATTTATGTTTAATTATTGTGTGCATCTCCCGTTTTGTAACTTTGGCCATTTTTTAAAGTCATTCCTTTTAGATTAATTGTTTATTAGAGTAATTAAGTTTACACTTACAATAATTAGGCTTAAGTAAAACATGTGTAAAGTATAGCACATATTTTAGACTGATAATTGCAATGCAAAATTCAATTAAAGGAGTTTACTCAAATTCGAAAGGGAAGAAAAAATGGAATTCATCGCAATCAAGTAAAGGAACTAAAAGGACAAATAAATCCAAAAAATAAATTATATAATTTTTATCCTCAAATAAAAAATACCAAAATTAGACATAAACCTGTGAAAAACATTTGATTTATATAAACAAATATTCCAAATCAATTCAGTTTTATTCAAAAAATATTTTCTACTCGCATGTCTTACACTAGCATATAATTTGACACAGAAATTCAATCATCGAATATTCCCTTAACTTAAAGAATGTCTTCTGTTCTATATTCTATCTGCTTTCCCAGTATCGAATGATAGTAACAGCTTTCAGAATAGGTTTACTCATTATGAAGACAAGGCCTTTCTGAGAAAAGTATGTGAAATCTGTCACGATTGTTGTAAGCAATAACGAGGCCTCCTTGAATGAAGGCCTCTGATCAATAAGAAGAAATCTGCATTCCTGGAGGATTTATTTCGACCTAAATATTGCTTTCGGTGATGGGACGTGATAGGACAGTAAATGGTTAATAAAATCAAAGAAATTGGTTTGGTGGTGAAATAAAAGGTAAAAACCACATTAGCGCTTGATTTTCAGGCTATAATATATTTGACTGCGATTTTATTCGATTTTCAATGCATGTACATTCACTGTTACTTTTAAGCATTATCAAGTGTTTAGTTATAACTTTTACTAAATAAATAATAATTTTTACTAACCGTATATTTCCGAATATAAGTTGAGATTGCCCTCTTTTCAAAATTATGCCCATAATTCAATACTCGTATATAAGCTGAATTGTTTTAAAAAATGCATGCATGTATCAGTGTGAACACGCGGTAGAAGTTAACTTCTTTGGCTTATACGTAATGAATTGTATAATTAAATTTTATTTTAAAGTTATCTTATAGATATATATATATATATATATATATAATTAACAAATTTATTATTATCATAAAATGTAAAACTGTATTTAAAAATAATTAGGATGGAAAAGGTGTAAGTATAAACAAAATTTCATTTTCAATACATAATACTAAAAATATTTTTACTGAATACATTTATAGAAAAGTATCATTACTATTATTCTATTTCCCTTATGCTTATGGGTGTTTCAGTGCATACTTTTGTAATCAAAGGCTTCGGGTAACTAAAATAAGAAATGTAGGTTTTGCACTCAATATCATTTAAGAATCTTGAAAAAACTTCATCGTTGATAATATTCTGTTATTTTGTAGAGATAAGGCGAAATTGTCTTTTAAAATTCAATCAATTGTAGAGATTTGTCTAATACAAAATTGACATTAAAATCTCCTCTTAAAATCATAGGTATTTGTCATAATTTATGGAATTGCTGTATTATTGTTACATAAATATAAGTAAATATAAATATAAGAACCTCACATAAATTGCGCGATTGCTTATAAAAATATTCTCTCCCAAACAGTTTGTGGGTTCATTTCCTTCTTCAAATTTCTGATTCAATTAAATAACTCATAATAAAGTCAAGTATCCGAACTTTTTAAAAAAAAAGGTTAAATAAATAATAGTTTTAAGAATTAGTACTTACATTATCTACATAAATCTATATCTTGGAACTTCGATCACTTAGTGCTGGTTGGCAACGAAATATGATTGCTTTAAAAACCCAATATTTCTTGTTACCTAAGCTCGATACACAAATAGGCAGGGATTAATCTGAACATATACCCCTTGCCACGGCTAGCCGTGGAAAAATTCTCACCTCTAAAGTTCTCATATTACAGTCTTACCCACAGTTGGGGTAACGAACATTCCTTCGTCCAGGAATTCGGAGTGAACGATAGCAAATTGCCAATGTAAGGTCAGTTAACGATGTCCGAGATTGAAATCTAAGGTCAAATACATCCCTACCTTACGTCATTGTGCAACGGGTAACGCGTAACGAAAATTTTTCCCTACCATGTCATAAGAAGTTAACTTCAAAAAATATCCCTTAATTTTCAAGCATGTTACCACGAGGGCGTGCGCAAAAATGTTATTGAACGGGGGAATATTTTCCAATCTAATGGCAGTTAAGTAAAACGCCCGACGCCAGTGAATGATAGTTTTGTTTCTGGTAATATTATGGGAATGTAATATAGTTTTCCAATTAATTTATTATCTTCTGCACTGTACTAATCATATTTTCTTCCCCATTTTTCTGTTTTTGAAATGGAAGAGAAATTTGTATTCAGCATGAGATAGTTGACCCATGCTTCATGTTCTGGAGGAAACACTCGGTGAAAGATGATATATCCCTTCAGACATCCCACAATGGGGGAATGTGAATTTAATAACTATTCGGGAACTCTGACTAAGACACGATTTTGTAGGATTCTTGTGACTTTTCCTTTCTTTTAGGATAAAAATTCTCAAACAAAAAAAATTAAGTGATCAGAATACCTCGCTCATGGCTATTGGAAATTTTTTTTTAAAAAAAATTGTCCTTAAACTACGTGTTTTCTGAGAAATACACATTTATTTATATATATATATAAACCAATCCTCTAATTTTAACTTTAAAAAAGTTCCAAAAATTCTCAGCGGATTCAAGGAAATATACGATACATAAATAACATTTTAGAGGCAAATATATTAAGTATATTAGAAACATTTCTAGTTTAATTTACAATTACTTTTAAAAACTTTTTTTAATTGAAATTTTTCATGTTTCATTCCAAAAACTATTATAAAAGAACATTTTTCTTTTCTGATTAATAAAGGAATATATATTAATTAACAATATATTTATTAATAACGAAGAAGTATATTGTTAAGAAGAAATAATTTATATAAAGAAATATAGAAAGATGCTGATTGTGGATATAAATATTTTGTTTTTATACGTTACTCACAATCTATACGTATTTAAGATTCCACTTTTTAAAAATTTACAACTGATACTTTACTTGTTTTTGAAAAATCTATGTGGTGCCTTTAAGTTTAGGCGACATTTGAATATTCCTTCCTTTCTCTCTGTACCAAACAAATTAGAAAAACTTTATTGAATTAATTCTACGAACAGCACCCATTGATTTCATGAATATTCTTTGAGTTAATTTGATTTTCAATTCAAAATATTAAAATAAATATTGAATGTTCTTCATAATGCAATACTCATTGAATTATTTTTATTTGCATTGAAGAAAAGAGTCGCAGAAAAATAAAGTGATAAATAAATAAAAAAAATTACGTTTTCCTGCCTCGATGAATATAGGAGCAGAACATTTTATGTTTGAATTAGTTTACCCTTTATTTTTCAGAAGTAAATGCATGCAAGTGTTTATGATTTATGTATTCATGTATTTTGTATAATATGCCACCATAAATTTGATATGCTTTGAAAATGCATGCTTAGTATTTTAATTTTACTATTATTAATTTTATTTAAAGCCTTTAAATTTAGATTATATATTCTTCCAAAGATTTATCGTACCGACTGCATTAGACAGACTAAAATTTGTAGCTTGGTGGCACGTGCTAATGTAAATCAACTACCTTTTTGAGAGTATTCTGTTTCACGACTTTCATGTCAACTTACGTATTGTTCTGTCTAATTTGCGCATGTTCGCGAATTACTTTTAGACTAGTGAGTGTAAATTATATACTTTTCTGTGTCATTTATGCGCTTTAGATTGCGACTTGCGGAAATTTTTTAACCAATTTGTATACAAAAAAATGTAACTTGCTCATAGAAATGCACGAATTGTATATTCTGAGTATTTTACTTAAAATAATCGACTAACCTAAATTTCAGAAATTTGCCAAACATTGGCAAATTTTTTAAAGATTTTATTTTATAAGCCATCTTATTGGCTTTATAAAAATACCAATTTTAGTATTTTCCGTTCGCTAGAACAAAGACTATAAGTGTTTTAATAAAAGCGGATGACATTACTTTAAGCAAAATGTCATACTTTGAAACGCATTTTACTCGAAATGTGTGTTTTTTTTTTAAATGCTCAAGCAATTTCTCAAAATATTTTTTAAAATACTTAACTGAAATTTTGTGTGTGTGTTCCGTATAACAATAGAAGAGTTTTAACCTTCAGATTTATCGATCACTGTTTTATTACAAAATTTCCAGTCCTTTATGTTAATATAATCACTGTTTTTTTAAGCAATTTCATATAATAACTAAGATAAACTGCTCTAGTTTTATGTAAAAATTAAGCTATCTCTTATCCTGAAGGTCATTTCAAAAAATGAAAAACATATCAATACATCAGAATTGAAAGTTTGTTCATATACTTTTTGGTACAGAATGGGCCCCGTTTATGTTATTTTTTGTAAATTGTTACCAATTTTACCATTTTAATAATAATAATTTCGTTTTCTCTTCTTAATTTTAGCATATTTTTTAAACTGTATTAAACAAATCTAGAAACCATAAAAAATCCCCATATCTCCCTTTTTTTACATAAAAAAAGTTATCGCATGTAGTCGGATACCTCAAAAACTTATGAATTTCCATATACACTGGTGTGCAAAAATTAAGGACGAGACGGTTTTTTCAATATAACTTTGTACAAAAGCATTCCAAATCAACACATTTAATACCGTAAGATCCCAATACGTAAGGACATGAGTAATGTAAGCAACACTTACTAAAAGAGAAATCAGAGGGATAAAAAGAAGCTTTATTGAAAAAGTAGCATAGAGCGCAATGCGACTGAAGGCCGAAACATCCCTGTGATGGGTGTCCAGTAAGAAATATCCGGTCTTTAGTAGGGGATATGATCTCCCCTGACTGCTAGGCAGGTTTCACAGCGTCTGCCCATGCTGAGAATGAGGGTGTCAATGAGTTGTTGAGGCATTGCTGCCCATTCGCCTTGCAGCGCCAATCGAAGCTCCGGAATCGTTACTGGTGGTAAGGTACGAGCTGCCAAACGTCTGCCTAGAAAATCCCATACATGCTCGATGGGATTGAGATCCGGAGATCGTGCCGGCCAATCCATACGTTCAATATCCTCACTCTCTAAGAGCTGTTCGGCAGCTACTGTGCGATGACATGGTGCATTGTCGTCCATGAAAAGGAACTGCGGACACATAGCGCCTCTAAAAAGACGCACATATGGAAGAAGAATCTCGTTACAATAACGGGTCCCGTTGACTGAACCTGCGTCGAAGATGTGAAGCTCTGTACGACTACCAAGCATGATGCCTCCCCAAACGAGAACACCGCCACCTCCATACCTGTCCCTTTCAATGATGTTCGAGGGATGATTGCGGCTTCCCCGCTCTCTCCAGATGAGTATGCGATGAGAATCGCTACTCAGACTGAATCTGCTCTCATCTGTAAAGAGTACTCGTCCCCATTCATTGTCTCTACAATTCCGGTGTTCCCGGCACCACAGAGAACGCCTTCTCCGATGGGCAGGCGTTAGAGGTACACACCGTACAGGGCGTCGTGCAAACAGACCACCACCGTGCAGTCTTCTGGCCACGGTAAAACGCGATATCGGTCGTCCAGTCGCCTGTGTCGTGTGTGTAGCGATTTCTCCCGCTGTCTGCCGCCTGTTTCTTCTGGCCTGTAAGGCAATATATCGGTCATCTGCGGGTGTGGTTCCTCGTGGACGACCACTACTGAACCCCCGGATAACTGTTCGTGTAGTTTGAAATTGTCTCCAAAGTCGTGAAACGATGCTGTGAGCAATTCCGAACTCTGTAGCCACACTTGTCACACTGCGACCTTCCTCCAACTTCCCAATGATTCGACCTCGGGTAAAAGCATCCAGATGTCGTCTAACAGATTGATTATTCGCCATTTCTCGCTGAGGCAGCAACTCGGTGTGATTTTAACTGCTATACGGTGTGCAATCTCTTTGCCAGAAATACTAATCTTACACCGACAACAGGCTTTACTACTCAGACACTCCCCATTACGTCTACCTGCATATCTGCGCATGTGCTACCGTACATCACCTCTCTTAATCTCCTGATTGGTCTTTTTGTCCGCTCTGCCTCTTCGTTCAGCTGATAGGCTAATTTTTCGACTTTGTCCTTAATTTTTGCACACCAGTGTATGTATAATTTTTATATCTTTAAGTGTATAAGTATACATATTTGCGTGTAATTTGTGTATTTTAGACGGTTAAGGAGTATATTTGTATTAGTTTGTATGCCTATCATTGCTATTTGTGCACATTTCTGTACTATTACACGTTACTTCTGCTCTTTAATATGCAATTTGCATTACTTTGTGTTAACTTATGTGCGTAGGAATGCAAATTGAGCACTTTTGTGACTCTTGCATTTTAGTGTCAAATCGGAACGTTTTACGTATTTTGTTTATCATTAAGTATAGCATATATTTTAGAGTGATAGTGTACTTTTGTACTTTCTTAAAATTTATCTACAAAGAATGATAGTGGAAATTCTAGACAATAAATAGCAGAAAGAAAGAAAGATAATTCTTTTTAAATAGAGTTAAAGAGAACAGAAGCAAAAAAAGTACCGAAAATAGAAAAAAAATATTAAATGTTACATGGAAATAAAAGTCTTTTGTTTATTAAAATTTAAAAATTAATTTTTTCATGTGAAAAATTGAGCTTTTTTGGATCTGATCAAAAGAGGTCAATTCTCGATTTCTAAAGTAGCAGAAACATTTTATTGCTCTTTGAATACTTTATAGACAGATACAAAACGCTCGCGCTTTCAAGGTCTTCATTGATGGAAAATTCGATACCATTTTATGATACGTTACAATCGGATTTTTTCCTCGATAGCTTTGCAAAGGGAATAAAACTTTTAACAAAAAAAGTTAAGTGCTTGTATCTATCACAATCATGATTGCAAACATTTTTAAATCCAGATTTCCTTCTAATATTGCAGGAATTATCTCTAAAAAAATTATTTTATACCTTGTTAAAACAACATTATAAGTTTGTTTCCCTTCAAAAACTAGGGAGGGTTTTTATAAAACTTAATGTTATCTGAAAAATAACTTGTTCCATTTTTTTTATTATTCGAAAGTATCAAAAAGCTATGCTGAAACAGACTAATTATTGTAACTATGAAAGACTTAGAACAATTCATTATATTTTGCACAAGTTGAAATTTCTTTACCACTAAAAATCATAAATAGATTTTCTGGTGCTTAGGGTAACAAATATTAAATAAGGAATTTTCTTTATTGCCCCTCTTATAAACCGGTAGTTTTCTAAGTATAGTTGATCACTTCTTTTGCAACAGTAGCTTAATATACTTAAATCAAACGAAATTTTTTCGAAAAATGTTTTTTATTGTACTTATTTTATGATTTTTTTTACTTCTGTTTAATTTTGCAAAATTAAAAAATAATCTGGAAGATATAATTTTGTAGTTCGAAGTAAATTTTATTTATGGTGATTTAAATAATGTTTTTCAAAAGTGAGAAGATAAATGCCGTCAGCAAAGCTTAATTTTTCTGTTTAATTTAAAATAAATTCTCCAATATAAAAAATCCGTTATATATATATATATATACTTTAACCCTCACTCAGGAAAGGGGATATGGTTTAAGTTTGGAGACCCGAGCACTTTTTACAACCACAGGTTTTCCAATAAGTGCAAAAGTTGATGGCATGACTCTGTATGAAAAATGTATCGAATATTATTAATTCTATTAAAACTATCGCAAAGAATATAAAAGAAAAAAAGTCAAATAGAGATTAATACAGGTAATGTAATTCTTTTTTATTTGAATGATTAAAATTATGAATCCAAACATATGCTCCTTTATATGTCTTAGATATACCACACACTTTTTTGGCCGTGGTCGCCTAGTGGTCGCGGTAACGGATTCGTGATTGGCATGTCAGAAGTTCGAGATAGTACCACTGAAGAAAGGGACGTGCAACGGTGGTGTGTGAGTGTGGTGGCAGTTAATAGAGGGTGGTTCCAGCTCAGGGGTCGTTCTCGTCATTTGACCATGGTTCAAAATTACGAGGTACGTCGCCAAAAGCCCTCGAATAGCTGAATAGTGCGACGTTAATATTCACTTATTCACCAGAAATTTTTTATCCACAAAACGTAAATTGCAATACCATATCATTAATCATATACATTGTCTTATCATAATATTAATTTATATCATAACGGTTTCAATATCATATGATATCAATATCGAATATGCAATGCGTCATTTTAAAATTAAATCGTATTAAGTACAAAATTCCGCATGTTGGGAATTATGCTCATAAAATTAAAATTAGATTAACTACAAAACAGAAATTTCCTTTTTTCCATAACAATGAAACCTATATATATATATAACTTATTATTCTAATAAAAAACAAAACAAAAAAATTAAGAAGCTATTAAATTTTTTTTCTTAATTTTAAGTAGTTCATAAGACATTAAGAGTATGCTGTTGTTCTGTTACATTTCAATTTAACTAGAGAGAGAGAATACATTTTTATTACTAACAACAATTAACAAATTGTAATTACTGCATGTGAGTTATTCGATTTCAATAATTTTGCATCTTTTTTGAGGTACCAGAAAAAATAATAATTGGAATATTTATTTAGATGCAAATACTCCATACATAAATTTTGATTGTAAAACTTCTTTTCATAATAAATAATGAGAGTAATGAATACATATATTTTTATCGTATAACAAAAAGAAATCATAGAATGAACACTATAAAACATATACGGAACCCACCAACAGAAAAATATGCTTTGAAAGGGAAAGATACTGGAGGCACCACTTATGAAAGCAAAGAATCTGTGACAAATTGCCGGGAGGATCAGATAGCAAAAAAAAATGTTCTCAGCACTTTTTTAAAAAAGCACTTTTTAATAGCTGTTCCCCAAAATTGAGAGAAGAGCAGCTTCATGTTTTTTCGTCGATGTTCCTTACTTTGAAAACCTACTTTTTGCTAATTGATGGTGAAAAAGAAAATAAAACATTTTAAAATGATATAAGAAAATATTCAGAGTGATCTAGAGTTTATTCTTTTAAATTATAGATCAATGTTAAATTTTTGATTCGATTAAATTAATTATAATGCTCTTCGTTTAAAAATTGAGTAGAAAAAATATATTACATAGGGTAGGGAAATTATATTTTTGTATTGTTAAAAGCTTTTTAATTAAAGTAAATTTAAAAAAAATTGATTAATGAACAAAAATCCATTTTCTATCTGATCACAATTTACAATACTTGTTTTTAAATGATAATTACTATTTCTTCCCCACAACTCATTTCTATACTTGTAAGAGTTTCCCTTTTATAATTTCTTTTTCAAAAGTATAAAATTTACGAAATATTTAAGTTTGAAACCCATGCATTTTTAATAAATGTCACCTGAAATTACGCATCACTTTCAAATAATATTTTATCAATTCTCTAAGTTTTGCTGCACTTCTTTTGATGTCGTGAGTCCCATAAAAATAGAATAAAACCCAGGGGTTATCGAATTCATAGAAACGCAAACTACATGCAGATATAAGATTCTTATTCCTGTCATGTGATATTCTATTTGCTTTTCCGACATCTTCTCTCACAAATACATGAAAAGGAAATTGAAATGTAACCCCATCACACATTCTTACATTTCGGGGAACATTTCTCATTTGGGGAAACAGATAAGTGGATTCTTGTTTGTCAAATATCAGAAACAAGTGATAGGAAAAACATTTCAAAGTAAGGTTGCTCATTACGAGGAGGAGAGCATTTCCCCAGGAGAAAAGCGCCTGATAGGTGTCACGTTGCTGTTACCAATAAAACTGTGGCTTTGAAGAGGAGCTTGCAAATCAATAGGGATTGGAAGCATTCCTTCAGGATTCATTTTGGCTTAAGCTTTTCTGTAGAACGAAAGGAAATAAAAGGTTTCTTCAATAAATTCACTGAAATGCTTGTAAAAAAGTGGAGAAATTTCAAATTGATTACATTTAATTTTGATGCCATACATTTTAGGAACCTATTATTTTATCTATTTAAATTTTTTAAAATCTAAATTGAGAAATCCTGATAATTATTTAAATTATTAAACAATGAAATGTGTTTATATATACATACTTATTAATAATATATTAAACTAATATAATTTTAATGTGTTGCTAAACAATAAGTAAGAAAACAGCAAAAAAATTTCAGGATTAAGTACAATAACTACAGTAATACAATAGCAAACTATTAGACATATATAAGACTTATATTTTAGAGTAAAAGACTTATTTTTCAGTAGTTTCAAGTACCCAGTGTTCCCCTTTATTTTCCTGTATTGTTGGAATGAAATGGTTTTAGACAAGAAATTACACACATACACGTATATTTCTCTGCCTACATACCTATATATATATATATGATAAAATTCTCTGAATAAAAAGTATAGAGCCAATTCCATTTGCATTCCTGAACTTTTGCATGCACAATAACTTGAATTTATATAAAAATTGTTTTTGATCAATAATTAAACTTATAATTTTATACTGAAAAGTGTCTGAGTGATTAGTGCATCGCGCTTCCACACCACAGTTCCGAGGTTCAAACCCCGGGCTGGGCAAGGTTGACTCAGCCTTTCATCCCTTCAGTGGGTCGATTAAATGAGCACCAAGCTTGCTTGGGAACTTAACACTGGGGGTTTTCGCGTCAGACTGACCACCCGACAGGAACATATGTTCAAGCACCTCAGGGCCCAAGGTCACGTATACTGAGTTGGGCACAATAGGCATTGGCCCTCATGGGATGTTGCGCCACTGAATTAAGTTAAGTTAATTTTAAACACTTTGTATGAAAGAATGTGATTGCTAATGTTTTTACATATCGGTTACTATATGAATTGCGAGGATTTTTATTTTAATTTGGATAGAGCTGCAAACGTATGTGTTTTGGTAAAAATGAAACTTCTAAATTACAAAGGCTTTAGAACAGAACATTTTTAAAAGATCAAAGGTTGTATCAGTTTAACTGACTCTAAAAAATTCTATTACAGAATTAAAGTCATTTGGCTGGATTTAAAATGCATAATTAATTATATAAAATTAGAAATGTAAGAATAAGAATTTTTTTCAGTCGATAGTGCTCCATATTAAGCTAAGATATTGAAAATTTTCTAATAAAGATGATAATGTATAAATTTGAATTAACTATAAATATAACTCTTTTTGCTTCACGTTTTCTAAAACTACATAGAATTACACTTCTTTTTAATAGACGAAAGACTTGTATATATATAATACATTAAAACGATTTTTTTAAAGTACTAATAAAATATGTTCCTGCATTTTAGTGATATAAAAACTGAACTTAATCCAATTAAATTAGAAATACGTTATATAAAATACAAGTAATATAAGTATTACTTAGTGAGAGTTTTTAAAGCTTATGAGCTTCGAATACTTTAAAATATCGGAATCAATATATTCTACATTTGCTTAAAAGCTTGAAGTTGAAAATATTTCAGTTCTTTAATTAAGAGACAAAAACTATGCACGCGCAATATTTTATTTCTTCCTAAACTATTTTTGAAGCTCTGAATCACTAAAAGTTAAATATTTTTTAAGGCATCCGAACACGTTGAAAATGACCAAATTTAGTCAAGACAAATATTTTTGTTTTTTTATTTTATTGAATAGAGCTATCTTTTGACTTTACGAAATATACTTTATTTTGTTTCTACACTACCTAGAGGCCAAGTTACGATCCATTTTATAAAGTTAGAAAAACCAGAATTGGGTTTTTGATCTACCGGAAGTGGGCATTTAAATTGCACAAAATCTATGATGGCGAGTCTGATAACTCAACATATTACGAATGTATTTCTATAAAACGTTTTGAACCGGATATTTATGTTATTTTCTAGAGAATGTACTAAAATATTTCTTATTGCATGAATACTTTTTGAGTTATGGCTTGTTATTTAAATAACTGTCTCATAAAAAATGTAATATTTCTTATAATGTTTACTCAATCAGCTCTAAAATTTTCAAATTTTAATAAATAATTAAAATTTTAGTACATTTTCTAGATTAATGTATCTAGTTTGTTTTCGTAATACTTTTACTAATATATGTTTGTTACTTTTTTCTCTAACTGCTTTGAAGTTTTTCAAAAATATTGCTAAAATTTCACTTATAATTGTGATTTGTGTAAAATTCAGTTAAATTATTTTAAATTTTGAGAGTTAAATAGTAATATTTATAGGTATTGAGTCCTAAAAGAGCATTTATAATGTTTTAGTATGCAATTTTGTTAAAAAGTACTCCGAACGTGTTCGGTTACCTTAAAGTTGCTTTGTGTTACACTAAAAAGTTTTGCAGGTTCTAATGAAATAAAAAAGTTTTTCTAAAAAGCAATCTACTGCGAAATATTTGACAACATTTTATGGTAGAATATCGTTCAATATTTCCCTAACACCTCTTAAGCATGATATATAAATATATATATATACTCAAGATAATTCTCACTGAATTCATTCAAATTTATGAAAAAACTTAATTTTCCTACATGAAATTCGTAAATAAAAATAATAAAATCGGAATTTATACATAATATTCTCGCGTATCTGCAAGTCATTTTTTTTTACCGAAATGGTAAATTGTATGTTACAGCGAAGATTTCCGCTATTGTTTTTTGTTTTTTTGTCAATGACGTAGTTAATTAAATCAGAAAAAAACTAATTTTCTCATAAAAAATACGTCTTAAATGCCTTTTACGTTTTTTTCAACTAAAATTATTTAAAACATATTTCAAATAAGGAATGAATTTTCAGACCATGTTAATAGAATTTTAACTTCTTTGTGCTAAGATTTCCTGTTCTGTATATCCTTTTGATCGATGAATTTGGTCAATTGATCCTAGATATGACTACATATAAGAACAAACTGATCGTTGCATTTGAGAATGCATGATAACTTTAATTTATTCAAATTTTAATAAGTAATATATGTTACAGACTTTCAAGGACCAATTTTTTAAAAATTAATCTATTGTTGTCCCAATATTAATTTTAATTAGCTTACTAACAGCTGTATTAAGTAAGGGTAAACGGTCTTAAAAATAAAGTTCTACAAACTAATTTATATTATTAAATATTATAATAGTAATTAAACTTTTTCTCATACATATCGAACGAGCACGATTTGTTTTTAATTGGAGTCAAGGTGAATCATAAAATAAAATAAAACGAAATTATTCTGTGGAAAAGATATCCTTATCAAAACTCTAAGGTCTTTACTAGAAAAAGACTCTATTATTTCTCTAAAATATCAGAAAAATGACACTTAAATCCTCTAAGGCGTTTGAAACCCATTTTTTTACTGTATACTAATAATTTGCTTAGAAATTATAAGTTTGATAATTTTTAGAATAACAAAAAATTAATATAAGACTATGCATTATTTAGCAAAAAAGTCACAAAAGCATTTTTATGAGGCTTTGGCCCAGCAACTTCATTTTTTGAGGATTTGATAACAATTCTATAACTAATAGAAAAATAAATTATGGCGTTAACAAAGGTAAGAAAATTTTGTGTCTTGTAAATGGACACTAGTTTTCCAGAACACTTGAAAAGTTTTCTGATTTTCGAGATCATAGATAAAGTTTCAAATGGAAAATAAATTTTACTACTCTTTGAAAAGTTCATGGACCCAGGAAAGAGTTTACAGTTTTCCATTCGATACCAGTTTATGATAGATTACAATCCGATTCTTTTCATTCAATCGCTTTGAGAAAGCGCTGTTGAAAAGAAATAAAACTTTCAACAAGAGTTGTAAAATTTTCCATGATTCCTCGAGCATCATTATGAAGTCTTTTGTAAGAATGAAGTAAACTGAGAGTAAAAAGATATACCTCAAATTTCATTTCATTTTCGCAGTAAAAGGTTCGGAAGCTGTTTTTTATACTTAAGTCCGTGATTCTCAAACTGCGGGGCACGTCTCCTAGGGGGCGTGATAATTTCACGGTGGGGGGGGGGAGCATATCTAAAAGTTGAAAATAAAAGATTATTTTAAAAAAATTATTAATTTACCGAAGGAAGAAAAACAAAATACATTCTGACACTACAAAAATAAAACACAAGTTGCATGTCTATTAGAATCTATTCCAATTTAAAAAATAGAAAAGAAAGGTAACATAATACTTATCCTATCACTTAAAAGTAACTTATTTAAAATATCTATTACTTTAAAGTAACATATACAAAATATCTATACTTTAAAGTAACATATACAAAATATCTATACTTGAAAGTAACATAGACAAAATATCTATTACTTTAAAGTAACATATACAAAATATCTATACTTGAAAGTAACATAGACAAAATATCTATTACTTTAAAGTAACATATACAAAATATCTGTACTTGAAAGTAACATAGACAAAATATTTATTACTTTAAAGTAACATATACAAAATATCTATACTTGAAAGTAACATAGACAAAATATCTATTACTTTAAAGTAACATAAACAAAATATCTGTACTTGAAAGTAACATAGACAAAATATCTATTACTTTAAAGTAACATATACAAAATATCTATTACTTTAAAGTAACATATACAAAATATCTATACTTGAAAGTAACATAGACAAAATATCTATTACTTTAAAGTAACATATACAAAATATCTATACTTGAAAGTAACATATACAAAATTTAATACTTATGGTGATAATTTGTATGGTTTATAATTGAGGTCGTATTGTAGCTTTAGCTTCAAATTATATTATTATTGCATTTAACACATTATTATTGTGTGTGAGGGGGTGATGAAAAATTATGATTGAGGATTGGGTAGCAAATATTGAAAGTTTAAGAAAATCTGACTTAAACATAAATAGTAGTTCAAAGATGATGACCAAAGTCGACTTCATTTTCTAATGAAACACACAGGTCATTTTTTTTAAAAAAAAAGAATATTCATTTAATGTTCCTTTCATTTTTCTTAACATCAGTTATATAAGAAAAACACTTTTGAAAAATAAGCAAGTTAGCACTCGACATTTCTACTATTGTGATTTTTTGTTTCTTTAAAAATCACTTTTAGGTTTTTGACACAACTTTTCAAAATAAGTGCTTATAAAATAATTAAATATATATAAGAAAATAATTTTAACTCTGTCGTAGTATATCATTTGTTATATATACTAACCAGAATTAAAATACAATTGATTTTTAGTAACTTAAGATACGGGGGTTGGGGCATAAGTCATGGCAACTATTTTTTTCTTGTAGATATGTGAGCGAATCTCAAACATATATGAGTCGTGTGGGAGTTCTGCAGGAAAAGTGCGTATGCCGAACAACAGATGGCTCTGGGATAGCTGGTAGTTGCGCAGCGAGGGCTGTGAAATTAGTCAGTTGGCGAGTGTCCTGTGAGAGGGAAGTAACCAGTGTTGAGCAGCGCGCTTACATCAAACTAGCCGTTCTCCGAGGAAGAAATGAGATAGAATGTCACAGTGAATTTGTGGAAGCCCTTGGGAATATAGCCCTACCATACCGTACAGTAGCACGGTGGGTAGGAAAGTTTCAGCCAGGGCGTGTGTCAACCAGTGATGAGCAACGTTCGGGACGACCAGTCAGTGTGCGGGCCGACTTGGCACGTGCCGTCATCGAGCAGCTCATGGATGAAGACAGATGATGGACGCTACTGGCAAGTGGCATTGAGAAACGTACGACAAACGCATCGTCATGCCAACTTTATGTGTACTGTATTGTCATTCTTTTGCACCGTGAAGGCCATATTGCCCTGTATACTTCCGTAATAAATGAGTGTGTTACGATATTTCAGTGCTATTCATTGTCCACACATGTAGTTAACACCTTGTCCTTTCGTCTGTATATGTCACATTTTCCAACTGGACTGGTATCTTCCAGAAAAAAAAAATAGTTGCCATGACTTTTGCCCCAACCCTCGTACATTTCAAAGTTATTTCTTTTAAAAAAAGTTATATTGGAAAGAAAATTTCGTAAAGTATTTAAACATGGTTTATAATAGTATGAGATACAAAAAGGTTTGCATGAAATGTCACTCAACTTTTTTATGCCCGTTGATGTTTTAAGCGGAATAAGTGAGTGTTTATTAATGCTGCACTGGAAAACAACACGAAGACTACTAGAAACAGACCTCATAACTTTGAATCATGTTCAAGTGACGAGGATGACACCTAAGCTGACAACCTCTCTCCAAGCTTCCACGTCACGTCAAGGGAGGACTTTCAGTCTTGACTGATTTATTGTAAATCAACCTCTCTACTCGGCGTATTTTCAGTGGCACTAGGCACAAACTCATAACATACTGGCTACGAGTCTGTGACGTGGTCGTGGTAGTCAAGTGGTCCAGGTATCGGAACATGGTTAGCGTGTCGTGAGTTCGAGCCCAGTACCACTATAGACACGCCGTATAGGAGAGCGATGCACGTTAAATCTGTCGAGAGCTCAAAAGTCCTCCCGTTGGTGTTGTGTGGCAGTTAGAAGATGGGATGCCAGCACTCGTGTCGTCCGCGTCACTTGACCATGGTTCAAAATTACGTTGTCCGTCGCCAAAAGTCCTCGTGTAGCTGAACAGTGCGACGTTAATATTCACTCACGCACGAGTCTGTGACTTCTATGTTTCCCCTACTACAATGTTTTAAATGGAGTATAATGCAACAATATATGCATTACTATAGACAGTGTCCCCTACATTCATTTTTAAATTCTATTTGTATGAATTTGTAATAAAAATCCGATCTTTTATGTCATGGATATATAGAAACCAAATTTGTCTAAATTGTAAACATAAAATACCAAATTATACAAATAAAAAATAAAATATTTTATGAATTCAGAATTTGTATGCGTCACTAAAAGTATAACACATTTTTATGTCAATTAAAATAAAGAATTTTAAAAAAATAAATATTTTTAAGTGGGTTTTTGATAAAATTTTAAAAAGTATATTTAATTTCAAACTTAAGTGTTCTTTACAAATAAGCAAGCATCAGACTCCAGACCGGAGGGCCTGGGTTCGATGCCCGATGCCACCAAATATCCTCCGAGTACACACGGAGTACGTGCTCGTTAAATCGGTGGGTCCGAAAGTCTTGTGGGAGATCGTAGCAGAAACCACGAGTGCATTAGCCTGGAGAATATTTTACTCCCCTCCAGTTCCATGCCTAAATTGGGGAGGTGGAGATAGGTGGTTTCGCCATTTATCGTTAAGAAATCCAACCTGACTCACCGGCTCTGGCAACTTTCATTCCTTCCCTTCAGGAAGGACACGACAACAACAATTATAATTAATTATTTTCAATATCTTAAAATTTTTAATACACATATAAAGCTAATGGCTTTAAGTAGATATGTCATTTTAAAAATCAATAAAAGGTTTTTAATAAGAAGTAAAAGTATTTTAAAAGAAACTACTAACAAAAAAATATTCCTTTTAGGAAATTTTCTTCTGGTTCTCTTTTCCCTGTCATGCACAACTAAATAATAAATTTATTTACTTTTTCCCTTTAGATTTAACGAAAGAAGTCATAGCATGAATACAAATAAATATTGCACATAAGGCAACCAACGAAAAAGCTTAATTTTAAAAGAGGAAATGACATTTGTTATAAAATCAATGAATGCACGACAAAGTGCTCGAAAAGTTAGAGAAAAAGAAAAATGTTCTCCGCTTTTTACGAAACACTTATTTTTCTTTTCTACTAACTATTCGACGAGTTAAGAAAGTGAAGCCATGTTTATTGTCGCTGGGTTGATTCTTATTTTTCAAATTTCAAACGTCAACCACCTAAGATGAGTTGAAGGTAAAAAAGAATTACAGAATTCGAAGGCGAAAGTAAATTGAAGCGCGAAATACTTAAGCAGAATTCAACAAACTGGAATTTAAAATCACTTGAACGAAAGCAATTATTTTTGATGCAATGAAGTGCGCCCCCTAATTCATTAAATATTCAAAATAATAAGTCAGTTTTACAGTTTCTATACTGCTAGACAATAAATTTATAAACAGATAAAAATTTAATGTTTTAAATGACCTGCGACTGTTTTCATGTCATGAACAATAAGATTTTATGTGATTTTT